>JBBPCY010007123.1:0-15850 GCA_037974405.1 Brachyalestes nurse
GGCACGTACCTGGCATGGAGTACAGTTATGTTTAAAAGCTGTGTTCACATCAATGTCAAAATCAAACCAATGTAATCCAGTCGTGAACTCTTATAAACACCATTCGTTTTTGTTGTAACAACCATGTAGAAACGGCATTGGTTTAACCATAAAAGAGTACATCATCTTGATTGTCTTAAGACAGTTAATTGAACTCCTAACAGTGAGTTTACAGGGCAGACATCCATTTTATTTGCAGTTATTGAGGTATTATTTGAAAGGTATTTAACTCATGTCAACCAGGATCACCTACTCTGCAATTAGTGCAGCTGCACTAAATCTTGGCACACAAAAGCTTTTGGAGTCTCTGTGACCAGAAATCACAATTAATGAGTCATAATATAATATGTCAGTATTTCAATTACCTGGACCTGTTTTCCACGCTTGCTGCTGGCACTGTTTCCCTTGTCTTTAAGCAAGCTGAAATCCAAAAATGCTTTTACTTTTTCACAGACAGCTTGTTGTGGCAGGTTGTAGAAGCAGAGCGTTGGCGTGCTGGAATAATATTGCATAACAATCTTGCTTGGCTGACTGTCAGCAATCACTTCATTCTCCTTTTATGTGTTCCATTACTATGAAGTGTTTAATTACATTAAAAGTAAAGTGACAATTTTTTGTCATACGTGCACCATATGTGTGGTGAACACACCACAGCACATAGTGTGAACAGTGTGAAATTCTTCCTCTGCATTTAACCCATTCACCAAGTGAAGCGGCAGGCAGCCGCACGGGGAGCAACGTGTGGGGACGGTACCTTACTCAAGGGTGCCTCAGTAGTGCCACTAGCAGTCCTGGGATTTGAACCCATGAACCAACAATCGCAGGGGCAACTCCCAATTCCCACTAGGCCACCAGCTGCCTTGTTGCATTGTTTCTCTTAATTCATCCCTTACCATTGATTGTTTGCCTTTTGCACCTCTAGACGAGCACAACTCATAATTACAAGGGCGGCTGGTGGCGTGGTGGTTAGGGAGTTTCCCCTGCGATCAGAAAGTCGTGGGTTCAAATTACTTTAATTACCATAACCCCAGAATAAATAGTTTTGATGAGCAGAAATGAAAGGCAAACATGCGTAGTCCTTCCAAACAAAAGTGCTTTGTGTAGCCATGATCCATCAATGGGCTGGCTGTCTGAGGATTTAGAAATTAAAGCTTTGATTTTGCTGGTTTGATTGTCATTATGATTGCATTCCTTGTTCAGCATCATCAGAAAACTCCTCCTTGCCTGTAGGTAGGAGTGGGTAACATGACTCCTATAAATTACCTTCTTCAGAAACCAGTCTGACGTTAATCTGGCTAAACTGTCTCCTCAGATTCCGGCTTTTGGTTGGGGATATTAAATTCTCCTCCAGTGCGTCCAGGTGATGTGTAGTGCCCCAATAGCGTTTGTAGAGAGCCAAACTCAAATGTTAATGTTCCCACCTTCTTACTTCCCTGTGTGTTTAGTGTTCTTGGGAATACATTTTTTACATGTCCATTTACAATTATGAATACTAGCTTTTTGGTATGTGTTTCTAAGGGAAAAGTCTAAGAATTCCTAAAATATAATTTCCATGCTTACATACACATGTATACACCTCCAGAAAAAAATAAGAGACCACTGCTATTTATTTTTAAATCAGCATCTCTATGAGTATGACAACCATTCTGACAACCAGTTTCTGTTAAATTCCTACACAAGCACCTCATTCTGCTTTATGAGGTACTGATTAGGTGAATCAAGTCATGTTTACTAGTATAAAGTATAAAAAAAACTGCTGTGATCAACACTTAACTACTCAATACTTGCACCTACAAAATCTGAGAAACTGAACATGTGTGCAGCATGGTGGTGGCCCAGTTGGTAGGATAGTGCATATATATATATATATATATATTTTTTTTTTTTTACTTACCAACATATATAGTCCAACATATGTACATGCATATAATTTGCTTTTCATTTCATAATACTAAATTCTCAATCTGTCCTGCCCATGGTGAGAAATTGAATGAATTAATGAACGAATAAAAGAATGAATGAATGAATTTCTCATTTTGGTGGTATCATTATTTATGCATTTCAGTGCCATTTGCAACTTCTTTCACTTATAAGGCACAACTCTATTTGCATAATGTTTCTTTCTTCCTACATCTTATTTTTATAGTAGCTACTTTGTTTTACATACTTCATAGTCTGTATATAAATTGTTGCTTTGCAGTTTATCTTTCTCCTGTTTTTTTTTTTTTTTAATTCTGTTACTGCTTTCACTGATGATTCAGGGTTACCTTTCTCTGTATCTCGTATAACTGTGTGTGACAAATTAGAATCTTGGATCTCTTACATCATGTTTATTTTTATATCATGCATTTTTACTTTCGTTTTTTGTGTGTTACCGTTGATTTTACTTGATAATTGGTAATTGGTGTTTACATAAACGATGAATGAATGAATGAATGAATGAACGAGAATCAGAAAACTTTATTGATCCCTGTATGAATCCCGGGGCTGGGCTCCGACTAGCAGGGGGTGACGTAGTACTACCATTGCCGCGTCGGACAGAGGAAGAAGACGAAAGCCGCCACCCAGTCGCAATCAGCCGACATCGGCTGCAGGTGGGGGCTGTCCTTTATACCTGGCTTCAGTACCCAGCCTCATTGCCGAGTCTGTTTTTCCGCAAGCATGGACTTGAGCCGGTAAATTCTCGGTGTTGCTCGAGTTCTCAAGTATTTTGACGCTCATTTTGAGCCTTTCCCTTCGGCACATTTTCAAAAGCGCACTCATTACATTTTCATTGCGCCACACACTACTGTCCCTTTCATTCCTCTCTCTGAACCAAGCCTGGTGCTTCGCCAGGCCCAGCGCTGTTTTGGTTTAGGGTGATCTTAGTTTCTCCCGTGAGTGGAGTGGCCAGTTTTCCTCCTGGCACTTTCAGTTAATCCTTATTTTCGGGTTAGTGCGCCTTTTGAAGCGCCGGGTCCTTTCTTGGGGCAGCGAGTGAACGCGAAACAACCCCCTTAATTTCCAGGAAATTCAGGAAAATTAATCTGTGCACTTTTCTTAACCACATTTCACTGTGTTTCGTAGTGACTCGTCGCGACTATTTGGACAAAAGTATTCGGACACTTTTTAATTGTTTCAGGTGGCCCCTTACTGCCAGTGAAGATTAATCTTAATGCTCCAGGAGACCAAGACATAAATGCTCTACAGAATAAATGGGCACTAATTGCCACAAATACTCCAAAATCTTCTGGATGGGCTTCCAAGAAGAGTGGAAGCTGTTATAGCTGCAAAGGGGGACCAACAGTGATACATTTCACCGTGTGTTGTATCTGTATGACTATGCATGTGACAAATAAAAGAATCTTGATCTCCATATTAAAGTCTACGTTCGATTCCTAAGACTGCTAAGCACCTCTGAGGTACCCTCGAGTAAGGTACCTTTCCCACACACTGCTCCCTGGGTGCTGTGTTCCTGGCTTCCCGCTGCTTTGCTCGGTGAATGGCAGAGGAAGAAAATAATGCTGATCATACAGTGTGCTGTGGTGTGTTCATGTATGACAGAATGGTCACTTTCACTTCATGGTTTTAATGCAGTCCTTAAAGTCCCTGTGGATGGAAGGGTCAGGCGTCCCAATACTTTTGTCCATATAGTGTATTTATCTATAGTGTTAATTTCCCCAGTATTTGTGTATATGGCATAGTGTATTTAATACAGATTTATATTAGATTTGTTTAGACTTAATTTTTTATACTGTAATTGTCTCTGTGTGTCATAACAGCCATAGCAAAAACAATTCAGATATTTTTATACAGTTTGTATAGTCCTGCATTTTGAGTGAAAGTTCTTTCTGCTGAAAGGTGCTATAAAACCACCAGCTGTCAATGACAGACAACAAGAGTAAACGTTACAGCAAGTGTACAAATTTGTTGTCACCTCTCACTGATTGGTTGATCTGAAGACGTAGCCGTGACATCCCTGTTGCACTGCCAAGTGCTGGAGATGAATGATGACTGACTTGGCAGAAGAAGCAGGCCTGGGCCTTAAGCCAGTGTCCTTGTGGTTAAACCATGTATTCATGTTTTCTTAACTAAAACATTGTTTATCATAGCCATTCTACCTTTGTAACCTTTTCTTACCCCCCCCCCCATCTCCCTCTCATTTTTCTGTTCCATACCCTTTCTCTATTTCTTTTGTCTGTCTGTATTTGCCTCGTTTACGGGCACTTTCATAGTCCTGGACCTGGCATCCGTTTTAAAATGTGTGCTCACAGGGCCGTGTGAAAGCTGTCACCCGTGGCGGTTTACTGGACAGATGATTTGAATGGGTAAATGGATGCGGGCCCTGTTACTGTGAAGTGATTCCTACACATTTAAATAACTGGTTCAATGAACAAATGCAAAAATTAGTCTGTCTGGTTCACCTTGGGCCTTCAAAGTATCATCTTGCCTATAGCTTTGTCTAATCTAGAATCAGGATCACAAACAGAATACAGTAATCCCCCTGTTTTACGCGGCTCAGTACTCACACACAGATTTTTTCTGGATGTTTTCACACAAGGGGAGCCATTCACTTTTGTCCCGCGACCTTCAGAGTTGCATATCTCGGCGGGGAAAGCACTCAGACACTCCACAGTTCAGCAGATCTCCAGGAGACCTTTCCAACGAGCCCTCATTTGTATTTTTAGCCCGAGTAGATCAGGATTTATTCTCCGAAAACCGGGTGTTCCAATATTTTTGTCACGCAACCGTCCGAGTTGCATTTCTCGGCGGGGAATTTAAATTAAAAGATGGGTTTACCATGAAAAGAGGCGAATACGAGTTTATCTTTACATTTTCTTTTAGGGTAATGCATTAAACTGAATCTGGGAGCATATGTAGTGTTTAAACTTATTTTACCAAAACACAATGCGGTTTTTCACTATACGTGGGTGCTCTTGGAATGTATCCCCCACGAAAAGCGAGGGATTACTGTACTTTAATAATCCTGGAAGAAACTGCTTATATTATGACTACACAGAGTCACATAGACAAGATCAAACATATAAAATATAATTTGTAAAAGTAAAACTCTCCAGAAAACTCTCTGTGAAATGCTATATACACTCTCGAGCTTCAGTGACAGATGACTATCATAGTTTGGAGGAGAATTGTATCACTTTTTTAAAACTCCTAAATAGTTTCGAAAACAGATATCAGGAAAATCAAGCCGTACCTACCACCCAACTCCTGGTACAAGCCATGTTATTTTCTCGCCTCGATTAGTGCAATGCCCTCCTAGTGGGTCTTCCAGCTTGCATGATAAGACCCTTACAGCTGGTTCAGAACGCAGCAGCTCAGCTGGTTTTCAACCAACCCAAAAGTTCGCATATCACCCCACTGCTGACTGACCTACACTGGCTACTCATGGCTGCCTGAATTAAGTTCAGTCACTAACTCTTGTCTACCAAGTGATAACTGGGTCTGCACCCAGCGACCTGAATCCCATCATTCAGCCTTATGTTCCTACTCTCTCCCTCCACTCCTCTAAGGCCCATCATCTGGCTCTGCCATCCCTACACACAAGGTAAACCCAGTCAAGACTGGTCTATTTCTGGTTCCCCGCTGGTGGAAGAAGCTGCCTGAGCCGACAAGAGCAGCAGACTCCCTCTCCATCTTCAAAAACCTCCTGAATACTCATCTGTCCAGAGAGCACCTCCTCTCCTAATGCACTTGCATAACTTTTACATAAAGATTTAGCACTTAATACTCTCCCCTAGTTCTCACACTGTCTGCAACTTTGAATGTGTCCTCATTAGGTTAGTCGCTTTGGATATAAGCATTTGCCACATGATTATAATGTGATTTAGGGTTTGTTTGATGTGAAATAGTTTTTTGTAGAGGAACTCATCAACGATTTCTTGTGGTGAATAGAACCAGGAGTTGCATCACCACAAATAAAGCCACCAGTGAACCAACACAAGTGTTTTATATGAATGTTAGTGTTAAAAAAATACAAGTTTTCTTTGGGGATTTCAGCGGTACACCTCGTCAAATGTCTGAATCATTACATGTCTGCATCATCAGGCCTTGTACTTTTCCTGGCACATAGGCCGTTATCAACATCTTGGCTCTGAGCCTTCTTTTCCAGCTGGCTTCAGATGTGTCTTATCTTTTTCTTTTTAGCCTCTAGGTCTCTTCGTGGCCGACCTCACTTCCGTTTATCTTGTGGGTTCCATGACCAGGCTTGTCTTGTTCTGTTCGAGGATGACATTTTAAGACTATAGTCAATCCATAACCAAAGTCTTTAGATGATTTCCATATTGCTCGGTTGTTTGTAGTCAGTCCAAGGCCGGTGTTGTTGATGGTGTTTGGCCAGCAGACACTGCGGATTCTTCACAGACCGGTGTTGATGAAGGTCCCAACTTTCTGTGTTTTAGAGCCAAAGAGCGATAGATTTCAGATTTGTGTTGAGGAGTTTGATTTTGGTGTGAAGTTTCAAATTTTTTGGGGGGTGTATAAGTGATGCCCTTGTCTTTCCTATCCTTGCCTTGATGTCTGCATCTGTCCCTGCAAGTCTGTCCATAGAACTGTACCAAGTTATTTGAAGGCTTCTACTTCTTCCAGCTGTTTTCTTGTGTGCATCACAGGTCTGTACCTGCTGTACATTGGCAGTAGAGCTAGATCATCAGTGAAGTCCTGATCTAATGTGAAGGATATCTATGAAAAATCATCTCCCCTCATTATACTGCCCAGGAGGATTAGGCGCAGCAATAGTGACACACTGGCCCACTCTGCAGTAAAATGGCACCACCTCCTGCATAGAAGGGTCATCGAAAGGTAATCTTAAAAAAGTTTGAGGTATGCAATGTAACACTTAAGCCAGAGGTGCTTTGGGAATCAGGTGCTGTGGTGTGATGAAACTATAACTGTATTCTTTGGAGACAGTCAACTGGAATGTCTGGAACATCTCAATAAAACAACCATGCCAGCTAGGACTCATGGGGGTGGATGGATTTGTTTTTCTTTGTGATTGTGTGGCAGCTGCTGGCAAGAAAATGATCCTAGATATCAACATCCAGAATGAACACAGTCAGTGAAGAAACTGAAGAAGAAAAGTTGGATAATTTAACAAGACAATGAACCAGAAAACCCACATCCAAATCAACCTTCAAGAATTAAGATTTCAGAATGGCCTACATTGTTCACAGGCAAGTCCTATTAATATTGGATCACACACATGCCGTACATGCAAGATTTTTTTTCCCTGAAACTAATGTTTGGGTTTCTTGAAGGAAATGGGGGTGGACAATCTTGAAACACTGGAGGTTGCAGTTTAGCTGGAGATTAGCTGGAGTACTGACATGTCACGTTTCATCTGTGATAAATTCAGGAAATAATCATTTATCCATGTAAAATCTAACAGAAATGTCGAATTCATGTTTGTTCCAAGCAGAGGAATTATATAGAAAGTAAAATAAATGTGTTGGAACTTGGGAGCCTAAACTTTCACATCAACTGTATTTTGCCACCAAGAAAGAAATATAACAAAATGTTTCAGGCCAAAAGCTTATCTCAGAACTAGCCCTAAACAGTATCTCAAGCATCATCTAGTAACTTTCTGTGAGGTTGATTTTACTGCCATTAAACTCAGACATCTGGTTCCTATCACTGTTGTTGTGGGGAAAAAATCTGACACAGCAAGTTTCTCAAGTATAGGGCATTTGCACATCAAACCGCTGAATGCATAATACATGAAAGCTGCACAAAAATGGAGAGAGTACTAAGAAATGGTTACGGTTATTTTGCATACAAACAATGCATTAGCGTCTCTGCAAATAGTTTGTAGTCCGAGAGATTTTCTGTTTACTTTCTGTGTTCTTGTTGTTGCATTTTTGGTAATTGCCCATCTTAATATACAATGCACAAAATAGTCACACATTTTGTGGCTGGTCTGTTTGCAGGTCAAATGTACTATGCAAACGTGAGAGAGCACCCTTTATAAAATTTCCAGTTGGCAATAAAGTATGTGTTATTAATTTCTCAGGAAGTATAGGGCAAAATACCCCGAACAGGACACCAGTTCATTGCAGGACAGACACACCAAGGGGAACTTTAGCAGTGTCAGTCCTCTTGACGTGCATGTCTTTGGACTGTTTTAGCAATCCCATCCAGCACGAGCAGAACCGATCAGTTCCAGAAGTGCAATTAATGCTAAATTGTCTTCATATGGCCAAACAGCTCCTTAGATGGAAGTTCCCCCAGTTTGTGTTGATTCTCGAGGTGTCAGACTTCATGCTGAGCTTTGTTTGGTGTTCCTGTCTCACGTAGAACCAAAGTTACTGTCATTTAAAAACATTTAATAATTATAATAGTATAATGATTAAAAAAAATAATAATAATAACAAAAACTACTGCCTCATAATTAACAACAACTGTCCATAAAGAACAAAAAGGAAATATTTTTTAAATTTAGGTTTTAGAAGCAAACAGAAAAAACGTGAGTGCACTGGAAAGAGTAAGTAAACAGATACAAACTACAACATAGAAAATGTATAACATGTATCACCTATCTACGACTTAACCGGCTAAAAAACTGCTAACATTTACGTGTGTAAACTCTTGTAAACTCAAACAAAAGATCCATAACTGTCGTCAGAGAGTGACAGGCTACACACTGCAGTATACATCATAAAATCATTTTATTAATGTTACTTATATTTATACGAAGCAGTTGTCTCCGCTTGTGCTTGCACCGGCATTTCATTGTTGTCCGCCATTATTCAACTCTGAACACTTGTCAAAAGTCCCTCCCCTTCCGCTTCATTGTCAGAATGGCATCCGTTTAGTGCGAACAGTGTCCATTGCTTCACCATTCTGGGTTTTTTGGCCATTATGCACCAATCGGGTACTTTCAAAGCACTGAGTTTTAGACTGTCAGTGTGAACGCACTATACTGTAAAACATAGTGTTCGAAGTGTGCAAGTGCGTGATTTGAGACACAGCGTAGATCTTTGAACTTGGGACAACTTTCAGGATAGTCTCCGCCCACAAGTGGGTGGGGAAACTTCGGAGAGCAGCTGAGCGACGACATGCTGAGAGAAAGAGCAGACAGTAAATATGGTCTAGGGGAAAATCCACATATTTCTGAGAAAAGGTGACTCTCTGTACTGTGGGGCTGGAGGGATATGTAACTTTTCAAAAAGCTGTTGCAAAGAAAAGGAAACAAAAATGCACAACAACCAAAGGAACTACTGTGTTCAGAAAACAGTGGGCTGGTCACCCCAGGGCCCAAACCGTGACATCTCTGGATGTCCTTAGGATTAAACGAGAAGCAAAACATGCAACTTTCTTGCAAGACTTTGGAGGTGGAAAAATGTTCCCGAACATTTCTTTCAAACACGTAAAGTATGTGTAGTTTAACTAGGGGTGCCTAGGTACTTGCATCAACTATATTTGGCCTTACAGCACATTGCATGTTCCTCTCGACCACATGTTCTTCTGCATGTACTTCAGAATCAGAATCATGAAACTTTATTTATCCCGGAGGAAACTGCTTAATTGCTCAATTGCTCTTCAACCATATGTGTACTTTTAAAAAGCCTTTTAGGCCAACAGCTTATCTCAGAGCTATTATAAAACAATCGCTCAGGCATCACGTAACGCTTCCATTACGAACAAATTCATTCCTTAGTACTTTTATGACTGTTTTGACTGGTAATCAAATATATAAAGGGTGGTCTCTGACTATCACACAGCATTGTAAGTGGTTCTTGGCTGCTGATATGAAGTCTGGCTTGTGAGGCATTAGTTGAAAACACACAAATCATTGTTTTATAGTTGACACAGTCTGTGCAGTAATGGCCTGAAGACATTTTATGAAGTTACTGGCTTCTCATAAAAAATAACCTTGCACTGTTAGGCTTTCTTCACAAAACCCACAACCTCCAGCATAAACCTGCGGGTTGTTTATTTCTGCCATAGACGGAGAAGAAATATTGCATGCTTGTCCCACGAGGCAGGCACTGGCCCAACATGACAGCCTGAAAAAAGACTGAAGTTATACACCCAAGTTCGACACCCATATTTCATTTCAGTTTAATGGTTGTCTCAATGAAGTGGTGTGTTGGATCATGCTCGGAAATGCTCCCTCATAAATCACAGAATCAGAATCAAAATTACTTTCCCTCCACAGTCACACAGAGACGTGGAGACAAGAACAATGAACTACAATGTCTAAATAAATCCAATACAAATTCTGCAGAAAAGTACACTGTGTGTGTTTCCACTAGAACCTCCAGGTTCCTCCCATAGTTCAAAAACATACATCAAGTCAAGCCGAGTAGGTTTATTGCCAAATACAAAGGACATAGTAAAACAAAATATTGTTTCTTCAGGACCATGGAGCAACACGACCATGGAGAACAAAAACAGAAACCCCACAAGACAGGACAGAACAACAGAGTGCAAAGAGAGCAAGAGAGAGAATGCAAGAAAAACAGAAGAGCAGCAAAACAACAGGACAAGACAACATTTGATGGAGTTGACAGCCCAGTTTGAATGAAGACAGTTGTTAGTTGTTTGTATAAGGCACAAAGAGTGCACATTTATTGTGTTGGGAGAATGAAGTTCAGGGTGTGTCTGTGTGTGTGTGTGTGTTGGGGAGGGGGGTGGGGGGGACAGTTCATTATACAGTTCTGACAGAGGAGTCTGATGGCCTGAGGGATGCAACTGTTTCCTGTTCTGGCAGTCGAGGCCCGTATGTTAAGAAGGTGTGTGAGGGGTGTGGGGGGGGGGGGAAGGGTGTTTGGGGGGGGGGGATAAGGTGTGTGAGGTGTTTTTCGGTATGCAGCTACTCTCTAGTCCATCTGTTGAACAGTATGAGAACTGGAGAGCGGAGAAGGTTCTCAGTTGGACTGGATAGGCCTGGGTGTACATGCATGTCTGCATTTGTCCGTGTGTCAGTCCTGCAATGGACTGACAACCCATCCAGGGTGTTTCTCCACCTTTCACCTTACAAGCGCTGGGATAGGCTCCAGCTCCCTCTGTGATCCTGTTTAGGACAATATTAACAACAAAAACAACAACAATAATATAATAGTCATTATGTAAATTATGTGAATTCTGACACAAAGAAGCATGTCTGGTGATATCGGGTCTGATATCAAGGATGGGGATTTTCTCTCATTTCGGGTATTTTGGGCCCCTTAATGTGTGAAAGCCCTCAGTGTGTCTCAGAACAGTGTAATGTAATGAAACCCCAAGCTTTAGCTGTGCTTGATATAATCTGGGGCAGAAGAGCAGAACTGCTCATGTTACAGTTCCAACAGGTTTTCTTAGGACTTCCTGACAAGTTTGTCAACATCCACCTTGCTTTCCATCTGACTGAAGTCCCACATAAAGGAAAGAGGCGAGGTTTCCTGATTCTCGTTGTTCTCATCGCGGTGGGTTTCTATGGTAAAGTCCCCATGGAGCACTTGGGACTGTCCCAACACTGGGAACAGCCTGCTGAGCACAGTCTGTTCCTGTGAGGCATTGACGTATAATCTTATCGTGAAAAACGTGCTGAGAGGCATTTAAGATGACCGATTATGCTCAGAAATCTTCAGCGGCAGCTTATCTTGCCTTCCTTTAAATCATTTGTATTTAATCTTAATGACGCCACCATGGAACTGTTGTTTTTTTTCCTGTATATTATCCATATCAGATCCAGCATGTGTTGCACCCAGTTATGCATCTGCTGTGGGACACTGCTCTGCTGTCTGCTGGTGTATTTCTCTCACACTCAATTGTGATAAATCCTACCACAAAAGCACAAGGTGTATGGCGTCACCTGCTGGTAAATGATATGAACTTACAGTGGATGATGTGAAAATACACACACACACACACACACACACACACACACACACACACACACACACACACACACACACACACACACATATATATATATATAGATATATATATATATATATATAACAGTATATATAAACAAACAGTAATTGAACATTAAAATGTTCAAATGACAACAAAACACCCAATCTACAGGGTACGGTTGCATCAGGTATACCAATGACATCACATTAGCTGTTAAACTAACTAAGAATGGGAAAACTAATGATTGCAATCATACCTGACAATGTGACTATGCCCTGTTCCTTTGGCTCAAACCTCAGATACTTGTTGCAGAAATCGGCTGACTCCAGAGCCAGAAACAGCACATTCCCTAGGAAGTAGCCAGCAGTCTGACCCACTGAGTTACAAGTTGAAGCATATCCCACATTTTCTCTGGACAGCATGGTCAGGGCCCAGCCATCCACGGCAATGTCTTGTGTGGCTGCCAGGAAAGCCAGCATGAAGAAGACAAAAGTTAGGGTTACCACATCTGGTCCCTTAGGTCCATCTGTCTCAAGAAGAGAGTCCACGGTAAATGACAGCCCCAGCATGAAGAGCCCCAGAACGTACTGTGTGGGTACCAGCCAGGACTTCCTGCGGCCGAACTGCCGGACATAAAGCGAGTCCACCAGTGGTGCCCACAGGAGCTTCAGGCTGAAGGGCCAGAAGACAAAGCTGAAGTAGGCCTGATCTTTGTAGCTGACATTCTTGCCCTGCATGATCAAAGGGATGCTGCCAGCCAGTCCTAAAGGAATCCCCTGGAGGATGTAGAGGAAGAGAAGAAGGGACACATTGCCCAGTTCTCCTCGGATACCAATGTACATTCTGCGGTGTTCATCGTCACTTGCAGAGCTCCGAATCAGGGCCTCCTCCTCATCTACCGTTTCCTGGTCGGACAGTTTGGCCTCCCGGTCACTCATGTCTGCAGCAGCTGCCACAGGCTTCCTTTGCCTCCCGTTCGCATTCCTAAAAGACTCTGATGGTTCCATGTCCGAGTGCTGGTCATCAACCCAGCTCTGCCCAACACAGACCTATGAGCAGAATCATTCATATCAGACAGAGCTGACCAGTCCAGCCATTTTCAATCCACGAAACCAGCAATCATAAACTTGAATATCTATCCAGTCATGTAGTCCAGCTGCATGGCAATTTTTGCTGTAATACTTCTAAAGATTTCATTATTTGCACTAACAGCTACTGATGTTACTCAGGTGCAGGTGGACCACAAGACTGAGGCAATGGTGAAGCACTGTGTCGCTGTGAGGACACTACACTGTACATTCCTCAGTTGTGTGTAACACTGTACATTACACACAACTGAGGAATATGCCAAAAAGAATATAAGGGTAAAGAAATGACCAAAAAAAACAATGGAAAGAAAGTATAAAAGAAAAAAAATAACCAGAGAGAATAAGAGTACGGGAAACAAACGTGAGTAGACCATGAGAACGAAGAAAAGACTGATCAGACTGAGCGAGATGATGAGACTGTGAGTACCTGTCATGATGACACACCACATGCCATGTCAGTAATTAATGCCTAAACGAACTTAAGGTGTGTGAAAGGAACTGAAAGGACAATCTACTGTTCGCGGCGTGTGAGAGTCCAGTGTTGGTGTGAAATGTGCAGTTAAAAATGAAAATACCGCTCGAATCGGCTGCCACTCTGAAGTTTAACTGTCCACAACACAGGAACCGCAGAATCTGCACTGGTGCATCAGTTAAACAGCTCCGGCAGCTTCGGCTGACGTGTCTCAAAGTCCGTGTTTTTCAGTTCCGACATTAGGGGGTGTTTCACGAAGCGGTTTTAGTGAGAACTCGGAGTTAGTTGTGTGTGAGTTAAGGGAAGGTTTTCGGTTTCAAAAAGCCAGTTGAGCCAAATTCTGAGTCAGTTACTGGGGCAACATACTCCCCGAAGCTAACGTGCTCGCTAGCAGGTTTAACTCCAGTAACCCGGAGTTTCTCCACTTTAACTCCACCCTCAAACCAATAGACGTAAGTGCTCTAACATCAAAGCACAAATTCCCCGGAGAAATCTTCGTCGGGAGAAAGTGATCAGACCCCGGTTGAATGTTTAATCGTTACCTGATGATTTTCTGTTAGAACGTTTCCGTTTCTCAGCACAATCTATCATTTATATCAACAATATTATCAGCCCCCATGTCGCTCGCCTAACACATCGTGCATATGCTCTTAGCTCTGAACAAGTCCTCTGCACTTCGTTTCTTTGCGAATGGACGTTTTCTGTATAATATTGGTGAGGCTGAACACGTTTCCAAGGCAACCGTCTGTTGCTGTGTCAGACAGGTGACCCTTGCACTCAAACGCTGACTGTACAGGTTTGTACTGTTTCCTAGTCACAGACCCAGTAGAATCATTAAGGAAGAACTCGTCACTCGTATTTAGTATAATGCGTTATGATTCGAAGCATTAATCAGTTCGTGTGATGAGAGACTAAGTACAGTTGCTACACTTTTAGCATTACCACGCAAAACTACTACCTGAAAGCTTTAAATGTTCCATTTTATATTTCTTTCACCTGCCTGTCTTCTTCAAAATGATAAATCAAACTGGCAAGAGTCCTCTTTTCCAACTGTTCTCAATCCCCAATATATTTCAGGATTTCCAGGTGTGATTGGCTCCATCATTAAATGAAGGAGATTATGTAGGTCTTTCCATAGTATCAATGTGCAGTTAGGCCTATTTTTTTAGGATTTGTGACTTTTAGTATTACAAATAGATGACATCACCAGTGTGGAAGCAAAACAGCCTGGATCTGTGCATGACTCCAGGATTTTTCATGAGTCTACACTTTGCCCGTGGTGAGCTTATATACACAGTACAGCTTTATTCTAAGCTGTATAATTAATATCATGCTTGTATTTCTAGTTGGGTTTTCTTGGTTGTGCACATATCCAGTAAGCACTAATCTGGACACTTGAGAAGACATTTCAGTACTGTTTCATTGATAATAAACATACTGGCAGTGGGAGACATGCTTTTGCCTTAGATCAGCTAATCACAGGTATAGATTCACTGAATGATGTTAAGTAGCTTTCAAAACCTCCCAATGGCCTGTAAAGAAATTATACCTACCTGTTTGGACTTTATTTTTATATTTCATTTTCAATTGCTGCCAATTCTGTTTATTTTCGGTCCGCCGGGAAACAAAGCGCAGACGCGTGACTGCGGAAGAAAAACTGGGTCTGGGTACGCGAGACTAATTGAACTCAGAGTTGCGTGTTATCACCTTTTCTGAAACCGAAAACTCAGAGTTAGTCAACCCAGAGTTTCTTAACCCTGGGTACTGTTCCATTAAAAATGGAAGAAGTCTGTCTTATTTCAAGGGAAAGTAAACCAGACTGTCCTTTAATCCTGTTTCATGGAACAGGACCCTGCTTCCTGGGGTCCGTTCTTCGTACGTCGCTTGACACATCCGAGATGAACTGACACATCTAAGATGAGATCATCGCGCTAATTATGATGTGGCTAATTTGGTTCTTGGAACAGCCCTGTTGTTGATGATTATGGCTGGACTGAGTTATCTAGGATTATTGCCGTTCGTGCGTAGGTTAAAAGGCCATATGCATCGACAGTAGAAACACTGATCACAACCCCTTTGATTGGTTGAGGAAATGGCAAAAGAGCAGCTCAATTTTTTTCTCAAGCAGAGCAAGAGCTTTTATTAGAGGGTTATGGAAAATTTCAAAATTTAATAAAGAGAACGGGAAACACAGCAAATGCTCCAAAAGCCAGTAGAGAGTAAAGTAACGAACAAATTAAATGTGTGAGTGCTGCCCATGTTACATGTTCCTTGATATATATTTTTATATATGAAGAGCTCTTTTCTAAAGCGCAATAAACGGCAAATTAAAAAAAAAAAGTTTGTCATGCCATTTTGCTGTGCACTGAACCTATTCACTGCTCTATTAATATTTCATGCCAAATCGCTATTT
>JBBPCY010007159.1:0-15846 GCA_037974405.1 Brachyalestes nurse
TGCTCTGTAAGGTGACCTTGGGTTTTAGAAAGGCGCCCACAAATAAAATGTATTATTATTATTATTATTATTATTATTATTATTATACAGTTTGTGAGGCTATCAACAGCTTTACCATGAACAGCCTCCCAGTCAGTAGACTCCAAACAGTACTGTGGGGCTGCACTGGCCTCCTTTGACCACAAGAAACATCCTTGATAATAATCTGCTTCAGAGCGCTCTAGATGTCGGACTGGAGCAAAAGTTTATCTTTCAACAGGACAACGACCCTAATCAAACAGCCATGGCTTCAGGACAACTCTGTGAATGTCCTTGAGTGGCCCAGCCAGAGCCCAGATGTAAACCTAATTGAACATCTCTGGAGAGGTCTGAAAATGTCTGTGCACTGACGCTCCCCATCCAACCTGATGGAACTTGAGTTGTTCTGCAAAGAAGAATGGTGGAAACTGCCCAAAAATAGGCGTGCCAAGCTTGTAGTATCATACTCAAAAAGGCGAGGCTGTAATTGCTGCCAAAGGTGCTTCAACAAAGTATTGAGCAATCGCTGTGAATACTTCTGTAAATGTTTTATTTTCCGGATGCACTGTAGCATACAGCAGTTACAGTGTCTTATTGTCTCCAATTGGACTATGTGAATGTGCAAAGTGTCCTGTTCAGAGAGACATGGTTGAAGTCTCCAGAGATGAGGATTAAAGCATCAGGTACTTCATCTGGATTCTCTTAAATGCAGAGTGTATGATGTCATGTACTGTCATCGTGTTGGCTGATGGAGGAATGTAAACAACAATGCCAACCATGGGCTGATGGTTTGTATAAAGCCCCACTGCTACCAGCTCAATGTCTGGCTTCAGATGTATTCTTTAAGCACAGGCTGACCAGGGTGGCATCATCATAATGAACAAAAACGACGAGTCATGTTTGTAGCCATGTTTCTGAGAAGCTCTACAAATGTTCCTCACAAAATTACCTGTTGCCATAAGCATCATATTGATGTTGATTTAAAGTGCATACAGTTTGTATTGCCCCCACCTCTAATCCTGACCAGACTGTCCCTCATTCCTCAGTTCTCTTTTTTTCTTGACCTTATGCTCCTCGATTGTCTTCCCTTTTTATTGAGATCAGCTTGCCACAGGTGAAAACAAAGAACTGATTGCTGCCACTAGCTGTGTTAGCATTAGCAGACACACACAGACACACACACAAGGAATGTGTGGCCTGCAATTAGTTAATGTTAAGTGCTGAGTGATTTTTTTTGAGTGATTTTTCTTTTCTTTCTGCAGATTCTGCCATCAGCAGAAGATCAGAAACTAATGAAAGAGTAAGTGAATGAAGTTTAATGTTAAATTGACATTCAGGGAAATACTTTTCACGCTTCTGAATTACTTCCTGAATTATGCCTGAATTAGTAGTTTTAACACCATGAAAACAATACATTACATTATTCCATTGTCAGGTCCAACCACCTACACTCTACAGAGATGACTGATATTAAAATTGGATGGGAGATACATCTGTCAATAGCTCAAACACATCATATTCCCAAATACATTAATGAAACAATTAAAAAAACCTGTTTAAGAACATTCACCCTTAAAAGTTTATATGTTCAAGTGTATTGCTCTATTACAACTGCAGCAAATGCAAATACTTCACAGTTTACCAATCCTGTCTATATATGGCTGAATAGATGTATGTAATAAAGACAATCATGAATAAATAAAACAAATGGTTTTAGTTTATCCTCAAATGTTTATTGTATATAATACAACTTTAACTTCCATTTTACTTTCCAGTTCAGCATACATATTATTGCTGTGGCAGATGATTGCAATATGTTCCTCATTGATTTCTTGTGTTGTATTTTCAGACTGATTGTGATTATGAAAATGACCTACCTGGAAACTGCAACATTGCAATGAGTCAAATCTACCATAGCATTAAACCTAACACCAACCACTCAGAGTCAGTCTACCAGAGCCTGAACCCCAAAACCAAACTACCAGATTCAATCTACCAGACTCTAAACTCCAATATCAATAATCAGATACTGTCTACCAGACTCCAACACCAACACCAACCAATGAGATTCTTTGTATCAGAGCCTGATCTCCCATGAACCAATCAGACTCAGTCTACCAGAACCTTCAAACCAAACATTCACATTCAGCCTAAAGGAGCCTGAAACAACCAATCAGATTAATCTAACTAGACGATTATAACTTCAAGACAATGTAAAGCATGGATTAGATGATTAGTTTGTTCAGTACTGTCATATTCAGTACAAGCACCAACAGGCTCTACTGCAGGCCTATTCAACTAGCAGCCCGCGAGCCAGATCTGGCCCTTTTGAATTTTTTTTTATGGCCCGCAAGACTGCCAGTAAATCAGTGTGTGATATAATACAATTATGGGATCATGATTGGCTGGTAATCCCCTGCTACTTTTGCCAAGACTGGTTATCTGCTGTGTTGTATAAAATTAGCGACCCAAGCACAGAAGTTGCCATATTATTAGCCAATCACAGTCGAAAGAAGCGGGATTTGTCAGAAAATATTTGTAGTATTATAATATTTGTAGACGGGACAGCATGAAATTCTGTGGCCCCCGAACCCCCAGTGACTTTCATATCCGACCCACTTGCTACTGTAGTTGAATTGCCCTGCTCTACTGTGTTTTATTTTTAATTATAGCTGTTGCAGATTTTTAGATCTAATAAGTAAGCAATTGCTATGATAATAACTTTGATTTAGAATACAAAATTCTTAAGACGAAGCTTTAAAATGTTTTTGCCTTAATGGTCTTTAAAAGAGATTTGTCTCTTTTTCTATACATTTTTTATTATTCTTTTATGCTGTAGCTGTATATGCATGTTCCTAAAAAGCCCTTACTGAAGGATCAGCTAAATAAATAGAACAAAAGCATGGAAATTAAATTGTAAATGAAATAAAATGAATAAAACATTTGAGTTTCCTGCATTGTCAATTATTGTCAATTATTTCTCAGTCTCTCCTGCTAGTTTTGAACCTGTCATCCATGGCAGGTACTTCTGTGGGCTCTGTTTCTCAATTCCCAGTTCCTGATTTAGTTCCTGTTCCTGAATTATCCTCTCTGTTTGGCCTTTACTTTATTGATGACAGCCAGATGTAAGACTAATCGTTATTTCTGAAGATCACTTTCCAGACATGGGAAGTGAGCTGGGGTCTTCCATCTGTGCATAAACTGATAAAATAATGTTTCTGCAAATTCAAATGTGGAAAAATAATATAATAGAATTATGGATGTAATGGATTTTTTGGAATAGTTTGCTGATTTAAAAAAACCTGTCCACTACAGCTGCTGTTACAGAATATTCATTTGATACGGGTAGATCTGTGAAATCTGCAGCAATATGAGGACATGGATGTTGTGGAGTGGGCAGTGGCTGCAGAAGACCTAAAGGCTGTTTTCAGACAGACTGATCAGAAATGTGATCTTTAATGAATGATCACTAGAATGTATGTGCTAGTAGACCCTGAGTCTCTGTAATTCTAGGATGGCCTATCCTGATTTTGGAATGGGCCAGTTGCCTTAACTGTGGCTGAAATAAGGCAGAAATAAAAGTTTACCTGCATGAATCTCTGATACAGGGATCTCATGGTTTGCTTGGTTAATCTGTTCCAGGATTTCCCACCTTATGGATGCCAGGAAACAGTTGGAGGGCAGAATAGGTTCTCCAGAGAGATCATGTTCATCTTCTGGATTGCAGGCATCTGCATTTACCTCTTTGACCCGGGACAATGTATGACTTGAAAACAAAACAGAGAGAAGAACAGAGGCCACCTGGCTTTAATCATTTAACCTCTTTCAGCTATTTTTAAGTTTTTGGCAGTCCATGTAAACTAGAAACAACATTTTAGTTCCGAAGTTGTCAGTTTGCATAAGTAAAAATCACAGGGGTGTAGTTTAGCTGGACTCCCTTCTGTTGGTGATTAAACTCCACCTATGATCCACAACAGAGGCCTCTACTTCTACTTTGAACTGCATATCAGGGTCTGACTGTTTTAATAAAGGTGCAGGGGTGAATTTATCCTTCAGTGCTTGAAAGGTAGAAACAGATGCAGGAGACCAGATGAGTTTGATTGTCTTTTCTTTCAGGAAGGCAGTGAGTGGCATTGATTATCCTGATGACTCTTCAGTGGTAATTCATGAACCCCAGGATGTGTTGTAGTTTTTTAAATGAATGAAAGGCTAGACTTTTCGCCAGGTGTAGTACGATTGGTGAACCCACACACAGAGTGATGCGAGAGAGCAGGTGAATCATGCACATTGCTCTAAAACGCTCCAAATCGAGAGTAGAGATTAAACATGTCCTATTTTTCGTGAACACTGAACGAATCAGTTCACAGAATCTGAACGTGGACGTGAGTGAGGTTTACTCTTGCCAGACTGAACGCGAGACTGTAGAAGCAGTTTGTTTAAAGACTTGAGTCCGTTTTTTGAAGAAATCGGTGTAGATATAACCGGAGAAAACCACACTTTGTTTACTTTTAGTTATGTTCTTTTCTGAGCACTTTAAAAATAGATAATAATAACAATAACAATAATAATAATAATAATAATAATAATAATAATAATAATAATAATGATAATGATAATATTAATAATAATAATACACACTGAAAAAAATGATTCTGACCCCTTGTAAATGTTACATGTTTTTATCTGGTTAATTTCAGTGATTTTAATGTGTTATTTAATCCTACTTATTTTTTATTATTAATTTTCAAATTCACTGCCCTTGTTTAAAACAAGCTAATTTCATTCAATTAAAAGTAATTAGAAAAAAATACGTTTCTTTTAATTTCCATATACTGTAAGGTCTGCGCATGTGCAGAGACATTTTTTTTCTGAAGGCGCCAAGGCGGGGGAATTGAACGTGATGCACTCGTTTGAATGCTGCATCCAGCTCAGCATTTTCGGTAAGTAAGAAATATATAATCTTGGTGTGTTATATTTGTTACTTAAACAGGGTTCTGTTACACTTTTAAACATTTTATAAAAAAAAAATGTGTTTAGCTAATGCTAAGTTTGTGTGTTTTTATTTAAATTACATTAGCTAAGGTTTCAGCGACTAACGTTAGCTTAATCACGTGAGTTGTGTAAGGTTAGTAAGTTAACTTAGCTTAAGTGTTAAATGCTTGGTGAATTCAGTGTTTGTCTTGACTTATTTATTAGTTTGTGGAAGCCGAATAAAAGCAAAACAGTTTTACGAATGTTAACGTTAATTGTAGCAGCACCTTCCTTGCTGTCTAGGCTTGTACGTTACGTTAGACTGGCCAAGCCTAACATTACATTAACGTTATTCCTGACTGGCTGTAAGCATGTTTTCTAATCTTGTCAATGTGTTAACATTAGGACAAAATACACCTGTGAAATCATGTTGGTAAAAGGTGGTTAATGTGCACTGACGGCAAAAATTTATGTTTCTACATAATCATAATGGCAGGCCTAGGTAACGTTGGGTGCCTGAATTTACCGTTTCTTTAAAAGTTTGTATTTTTTTCACACCCGTAGACCCCGCCCCTACTTTGCCGCTGACTGGCTCCGACCGACCGTGACATTTTCAAGGCCTGTCACTCCACTTGCGCAAACCTAACCAACCAATGCAACGAACACTAGCCAATCCGAGGCAAGTCTTCGCGGAATGCGGGTAGGAAAAAAAACAAGCTTCTCTTTCGTGGTAGCGGCATGGGTAGCAGTCCTCGTGGACGGTATCCGACTCGCCTTATCAGAGCTTAAAAGGTAAAGGTGGGGCTGAAAGTACATGTAGTAGAACCATGCAAATGTTTCATAACTAAATAGCAGGAGATTTGCAGATGACACGAGAGGACCAGCTAGTACGACCACAGCCGATAGTCCAGTGAAAGACCAGTTAACCTGATGTGGTAGGCAGAAGACGACAGGGATAAGAATGTGGGTTTAGCTAGCAGGTTGATGTTGTTCAACTTTGTTTCTGCTCTAAACGCAAAAACCAATTATGTTGGCACTGCATTTATTGCTCCCAATTTCAAACTAATACTTTTAGTATAAAAGTGGAACATGAAAAATACAAATACTAATAGAGTTAGTGATATGGCATGAAGGAAAAAAAAATAATAATTAATTTTAATTAAATAAAAAAAAAAAAAAAAATTTTTACAAAACTAAGAGCTGGCAGGGGTCTTGACTTGTTGACTCAGTTATAATATCTCACAATGTACTTAGTAGTTGTAGGCTTGTGAACTGCATTGTGAAGAGATTTTTCTGTTTCTGATTTCACAAACAGTTTATAAAAAATCGCCATATAATATGATCTGACACAATGTCAATAACCTTACACAATTATTTATTCTAAAACATTGTACAGGTGTTTATATTTCATGCATTGTTGTACAAACAATGGTAGTTAATTTAAGAAACTAAATCTGTTGTACTTAATTCACACAATTTCCAGAAACTTCAATATACCCCTCTTGTTTCATAAAATTTCCTGTCTGTATGCTTAGAGCATCTAAAGCTTTGAAAGCATTATTTTCTGATGTAATTTGTAAATGCTCTTAAGTAATTTATAAGAGGAATAACACACTTGCAAGAAAAAAGTCCCGCTGTGAATAAATAAGTTGATATTTAAAATAATCTTTCCTGAAAATGAAGTCCATGTCTGTCTGTCCACTTCCACCCTCTTAATCTGCCATTTGTTGGATATTTTTTTATAGTTATAAGGTATTATTACAATTTGGACTTGGACACAAATTAGTTTGTAGTGATCTGATTTGAGTCGTGGGCTTTAACATGTTTTGTGCTGACACAAGTTTGTGATTATTGGACAATTACTTTTTTCCTCAGCATGCTTACAATTTATCTTTTTAATCCCTGCTCATTTTTATTTCTGTTGCAGGTTTTTCTCATATCTGATTGTCTTGGTGTGATGTGGACCAAAGCCTAATTCTTTGGGGAGCTCATATTGTTTTGGTAAGTGCATTTAACATGCATCTTAACAGCTATACTGATCACAGCAGTGCTGCTACGGAGAAAGCTAAAAATGTTCTGTAACTGTGTGGTATACATTTTGTTCTTTATTTATGGGGGGATCTCAACGCTGGTACTTTATGATCATATAATTCATAGAGAAGTGCTGCTATAAAAGTACCAGTACACACAGACATTTTCTTCATGTCTAGCTTCCTGCTAGGCGTGCTTGTGTGTATTTGTTCTTTCTATAACAGTAATTACTAACAGCAGTGCAAAGTAAATCTGCCACTGATACACTGTTAGTCTTAGGGCGTACTCACACTAGGCTTGGTTGCCTTGTACCGTGCCCAAGCACGATTGTCCCCCCACGGTTATGCTTTCCTTGTCTAGGAAACACTGCACTCTTTTGAGAAAAGCGCTCTCTCTCGCACAGCACAGTGGAGTTTATGTGCGAGTTCCATGCTGAGTGCGAGTACGCCCTTAATCTGTTGAGTAAAGCTTCTGTTTGCTTAATATGAGATTCTGTGGCCCAAACTAAGTCACAATAAACTATACATTTAGTTGTCTTTACAGAGCATAGCTTTATGTAATCAAAGTTGAAGCGGATCATCATGCCCCGGATGTGACAGTTACGACACCATAACTAATGTTTGATTTTTGTCCCCTTTTCTCTCTTTGTGTTTTGTCTAGTTTATGTGGCAGTGTAAAGACTGTGGTGCGGAAGTGTCTAGGCGATCAGAAATTCTTAAACATTACAGACTAAAACATAGTCATTTTGGGCGTGGCCATCATATTAAGTGTATATACCCTAATTGTCCATGCGTATTTACGACTTGGAATTCACTTTTGTCACATTTGTCAAGGAATCACGAAAATACCTTAAAGCACTCTGACATATTTACTTCATTTTCCTGTCATTTCTGTGGCTGTAGTGAACTTGGAACAGAACATGATTATTTTGTGCACATAGGCCATCATCTGAAAAACAATGAGACAGTCACATGTATGTTTAAAGGCTGTGAATACACATCCAATGTATACAGCACCTTCAAGTCGCATAAAAGTCGGAAGCACAGCTTACATACGTTGAGAGATTTTAAGCATGGTGTAGTCCAGGGAACTAGTGTAGCTGAAACTGAAGAGCCTGGTGTTTCAGACAGTGAAGAATTCTGTAATGAAAGTCAGTCTGATGACATTGATTTAGATAAGTCAAAGGATCAGCCAGGGATAATAGAACAAAAAATTGCTGCAGTGTTATTAAAGCTGGAAAATATTTTTCATGTGCCAAGTGCTGCAATTGATGAATTGCTGGAAGAATTTCAATATTTGTTGAGCACAGCATCTTTGTGTAGTACAAGAAATGTGATACATGACACACTGAATAGTTACAACCTGCAAATTGACCGGTCAGTCATTGAAGAACTTGCATCGGCCCTGTGTACATCTAATCCTGTCTATAAGTCAATTGGCAAAGGTTGTCCTTTGGCAACATCCTTTAAGCGCAAAAAATACTATAGAGACAATTTTCAAGTTGTGGAACCCATAGAATATATCTTGGATGACAAAGATAAAAGAACGCTGCAGTATGTTCCACTATTAAAGTTTTTACAGCAGCTTTTTACTAATGGTCACATTCTTAACAAAGCATTAGATAATCACCTCATATCAGAGGGCACAGGAGACGTGAAATACGAGTCTTTTCGAGATGGTCAGTTTTTCAAGGATAACCATTTTTTGTCAGAAGGTGAGCTGCGAGTGTTGTTAAATTTTTATGTGGATGATTTCGAAATTTGTAATCCACTTGGCACATCTCGTAAAAAGCACAAGATCTGTGGCGTTTACTGGACTCTCAGCAATTTACCACCAGGTTGTCATTCTTCGTTGTCTTCAATTTATTTGGCCTTACTCTGCAGATCTGATGATGTGAGGAAATATGGCTATGAAAAGGTACTAGAGCCCTTGTTGAGGGATCTTGCCATTTTGGAAAGTCAAGGTATTTTTATTGCTCAGCTTGGAGATTTTGTTAAAGGCACAATACAGTGTGTTGTAGCAGACAATTTGGGGGCACATGGAATTGCTGGATTTATTGAAAGTTTTGCAGGTGAATACATTTGCCGCTTTTGTGTGGCCAAAAAGTCGCAAATTCAGGAGAGCGAAGTGAGTTCGGGGACATTTACTCTCCGAAGCAAAGAGATGCATGAAATGCATGTTAGATCAGCACAGGAAAATGCACAACCTTGTTACGGTGTTAAAAGGAAGTGTGTTTTCTCTTCATATCTTTCTCATTTTAATGTCTGCACAGGCTACCCTCCAGATGTTGCACATGACATCTTTGAAGGCATATTACCAGTTGAGTTGGCACACTGCCTCAACTTGTTAATTTCAAAAAAGTATTTCACACTTGACAAACTCAATGAGTCCATTCAGAAATTTCCTTACAAGTGGACAGACAAAAGTAATCGTCCTCATGCTATTCCCAGGACATTCATGCTGAAGAAAAGCATTGGGGGAAATGCGCATGAAAATTGGAGTCTTTTGCGATTGCTTCCGTTTTTGATTGGACATTTGGTGCCCCCAGATGAACCTGCCTGGCAGGTCATTTTGGACCTTAAAGATATCGTTGAGCTAGTTGTTGCACCAGTGCACACAACACAATCCATTGCTTTCCTTGAAGCCAAGATTTGTGACCATAGAGCTAGGTTACGAGAGGTTTTTCCTGGTCTAAACCTGTTGCCGAAACATCATTATGTGGAACATTATCCACAGATGATCAGATTTTTTGGTCCACTAGTTGGGTTGTGGACAATGAGGTTTGAGGCGAAACACAGTTTTTTTAAGCAGGTGGTCCGTCACACACGCTGCTTTAAAAACGTACTCTTGTCCATGGCGGTGAAGCATCAGTTCATGATTGCTTATAACTTGGCGTCAACCACAACCGAAACTTCTAGCTTGACTGTCTCAGCTGTCTCAACTGTCTCTGTTGACATTTTGCATCAGGATGTGCAGAAGGTTCTGCAGTTGGAATACCCTGATATTACTCACATTCAACTCACAAAGAATGCGTCTGTTAATGGAGTTAACTACAGAGAAGGTATGGTTGTTGTTCATGGCTCTGTAGGTGGCTTACCAGAGTTTGCAGAGGTTATCCAGATGGTTGTAGTGGAGAAAAGCTTGAGCTTTATTGTTAAAAAGCTTCATGCATGGTATAGGGAGCATTTTAGGGCATTTGAGTTATGTCCCACTTCAGAAGTCTCCCTCATTCAACTTGGTGCCTTGTTGGACCCATACCCCTTGGCAGATTACAGGATTGGAGGCTGGCGAATGGTGACACTTAAACGATTCATACAGATACAAGGTTGGATTATGGTAGTTCGTGTTGTGTTCATATGCTGCATGAGTTAATACACTAATACACTAAATATGGTAACAAGAGGGCAGCCTAACATTTCTTACAGGAGGAATAATTTTGTTTTTAGTAATGATAGAAATAATTTTTTTAGGGAAATCCAATCCAATCATCTGACATCTCCCTGTACTAAACTACCCTCATGTTGCCATTATATAAATGTACTTGTTAAGGAAAACATTTGTGACTAAAATAATACAAATTAGTGTTCAAATCTGTCAGTTTAACCCCTTAACGCCTAAATTTATATTTTTGTATATATAAAAAAATTTGTGTGTTTTGCCTTCAAGTAGATGGTAAATATTGTTGAGTCAAACGGTTTGTTGCATATTTATGACAATAGGCGTTAAGGGGTTAAATATATCATGTTCAAAGGAAGAACTACCACACAACCACAAACAAAGAAAAAAATATCTCAGTGTTCTTCATTCCACGCAAAGAAAGTACCGGTAAAAATTCATTGTGTTTTCAAGTGCAGAATAGCATTACAGATTGGAGTTGTGTGGTGGTATGATCCTGCTCTGGTTCGGTTCATAAAAAGTTATACCTAAGTAACAATAGTACGAAATGCTGATTTACCTTTTTTTTTTGTCTTTAACAATTAGATTGAAGAATGGCACAGCATCTGAAGTTGAGAGTCATTGTGGGAGATGATGACTATAGAAGACTTGATCTCCATTCAGGAATGCCAGAAACTTTGGCAGAGTTCCACAATACAATTTGTCAAGCATTTGGAATTGAAACAGACTTTCGTATTCAATTCATGGATCCTGATTTCAACAATGAGTTCATGAATGTTACATCAGTACACGACATAAAGGACAGAAGTACAATCAAGTTGGTGTACATGGCAACCCTAACTCTAACCCCCCTAAATGATGTGGGTTTGAGTCCATCTTCTGTAATGCAGAATGCTCCCAGCACTTCTGGATCATCTGGAGCACCAGTGAGCAACCAAACATCTCCCATTTCCTCACAGGCCTCATTGCCCACATCAGACTCTGATGACACCATCATTCTGCCACATTCAGACAATGCATTGAGATCACGTGCATGGCCACGTGAATTCCCCATTCCTCACTTTCCATACAATGTAGAGGTGCAGCTTCAACGTGGAAATGACCGCTTCAGAGAAACTGGCACTCAACTAAAGATTACTCCAGGGTTGAAGTCTGACATCTTAGAGAAGCTAGCCGAGGAGATCTTCCAGTATACAGCGTACCCACAAAATTACCAAATAGATGAGGTAGCAGAGGCACTCATCAAAAAATTTCCCTGTTTGAAGGAACCATCTGCCACTGGTTACTATGGCTGGATGATTAGCCTAAAATATAAAATGGCTAATTACAGAACAAAGATGCGAACTATTGGCTTTCCAGAAGTGACTGTAAATGCTTTGAAAAACAAACGTAGTGATGACTGCCTCCCAGCCAAAAATGTAAAGAAGCCTAAAAAGGCTGAAGTCAACTTTTGTCCTTCACACCCTGCTGGCGAAACGGATGAAAGCTTAGAAAATGTCAGACTTGAAATGTTGAATGATGTCAGACAAAGAAACAGTGCATCATGTGTAAAAAAGAAGATGTCAAAAACATTCTCCTATAGAAGAAAAGAGGTAGTGCAGGAAAATCCAGCTGCCGGAGAGTTGAAAGCCAGGTGGCCTGCACTTTTTCACATTGATGAGGTAAGCACATGCTTGCTCCCTGGGTTTTTACATTGCACTTTGACCCATTGTAAATATAAAAAAATAATATTAAGGTTTAAATAAGGATGCAGGATGCTGGTCCAGTTTTGATTTCTTGCCATTACCCTTTGATTGATAGCAATACATCTGGCTAGAACACACTGTACACCTAATATAAGAAAATTTGAATATATCTATTTAATAGCTACAAAATATCATTACACCAATGGCTGATCACAGTGCTCTTTGTCTTCTGTTGTTGTTTTTTTTGTGTGTGTAATAGATAAATGCTGAATTCCAGCGCATAACAACCGTCCCACTTGAAACAACCTTCATGGCTCAGTTGGACAGCCATTTACCCCAGCTAACATCTATTTTCAACAAAAAGGGAGGTGTTTCTGGCCAAAAACTAGCCAAACATCTGGCGATCTTGCAAGAGGTAAACATGTTTTTACATTTTAGTAGAAAATATCATATACACTGTGGAGAAACCTGAAATGTACCTGTCTAGTGCCAGCCTTGATTATTTGTAAGGGGCAAGGTTCCTAAGGCTACATCCACACTACTACATTTTTGTTTTAAAACGGAGACCTTTTGATACATTTGCACCTACCATGCAGACTGAACTGTCACCCTATCGCCCTACACATTCAGACCTGATATTTAATGAAAATGAAGTCACAATACACTAACATTCTTTAGCTAAAGGCAGCAGTCCATTTACAGAATGTATAATGAAGTCATTGTGTATATATTTTTGAGGTTAACACCGGTTTGAAATATTCTACAGTTTCAAGACATTTTTTATTATTTATTGTATTTTAATAGTTGTAGTCCTTTTACACAGGCTACAAGTGACATCAATCTTAAAAGGGCAGCAGTCCTCAAGGCACTTTGCATCTACCTTGGTGAGGATGATGGACATCTCATTCGGGAGTATAAGGCAAGTCATTGTAATTGCATTTATCAGTCTGATGTACTGTCTTGTATTATAAAATGTTTTAAGATCCTAATGTCACTAACCCACTAGTTAGAAGAAAATGAATTTAAAGGGGCACTCAACAAAAACAAACCCGATGCATAACAAAATCAGTGTGTTGACACCAAAACTATGGCAGCTGTAGTCCTATCACAGTCTACATGCTGTCGTGTTTTGGGGGTCTAGAGCTATTATAGTGTGGAAGCCTGCTGTTTATTTAAATCAACTAATGCAAAACTTGAAAAATGCTATAGCCACTAAAGCATGTCACTACAGAGGATCATACTGGTGTTTTTATGTTTTAGCCCATTGATGACGAATGCATTAAAGGAGAACTCCGGTCAATTTTAACATTGAGCTCATTTTTTAGTAAATTTGGAGTGCTGTCAGTACAGACAACCTGTTTTTTGGTCCACAGTAGTCGATTGTCGAGTTCAAGCGCATAGGTTTAGTTACCTATGATCACGCGCGTGATCTCGACAATCGATTACTGTGGACTTTGACCGAAAACAGGAAATAAATACAGGTATGTGCGCTGGCTGAATTAACATCACTTTTATTCATATCTTTCACATCTGCTGCAGTCAGATTTACCTGTGTTCACTCAAACGGAATCACTCACATGGCTGGGCATTTGTAATGACACATCGAGGATGTTAAGAGGCTAAAAGCAGGTTTAAAACTTGCCCCATTGAAGTCAACAGGGTGCCAATTTTAAAAAGAGGATAACACGGTGTAGGCAACACTGATTTCTGTCGTTGTTCTCTGTACTGACAGCACTCCAAATTTACAAAAAAATGAGCTCAATGTTAAAATTGACCAGAGTTCTCCTTTAACATTACCACTGACCATTTTCCAAAGTATCAATTTTAGAAAATTAATTTTAACCATATAAGTAGCCATAAGGTTGAGAATATTTGTATAAAAATCAACAATTTGCTGCACAGTTTTCAAAGAAGGTACCATTTTCTAAACACACCCTGGTGCATTCAAGAACTCTGACATACAATAATTATTAACAGACTCTGACAAACTTTATGTTGAGGAAATGAAATCCTGCAGAGTAAAACAACATGGATGTTGTCACAGGATAATGTACATTTGTCTGTGTCTGGACTGGAGATGTTCAGTAATTGGCTAAAACATTTTAAACCATCAGTTTGGTTCTTGAAACAATAAGGCAGGCTTTATTCATTATTTTTCTTATTGTTCAATTAAAAGACCAAAACCAACAATGTGTTAGTCCATCTCTCAATCCATTCTGACTTCTGTGTCTCTGCTCCATTTGCAGAAAAGTTTGGATATTTTTCACAATGCCATAAAAACAAAAATCTGTGGTTTGTTAATTCACATGAACCTTTATTTAACTGACAAAAATATTTTCAATAGTTTTACTGACCAGTGTAATTATATATTGTAAATATAAAGAAATTTAGAATTTTCAGGTCATTAAAATCTATTACATAAATTCATGTCTTTCTTATATTCTACAAATATACAGGACATTGAAGGAGATGACATCCAGAGAGACCTGCAGAATTCCACCATGGGCGTATATGTCATCAACAAGGAGGGTGGAGAAATTGGAGCACATGATGACATTGGCATTTATGTTGAAGGAGAAATCATTCTGGACAACATTGGATCTGTAGCCCAAGCATGTGCAATGATGCTGGGAGTCATCTATGTATTGAACATGGCTTACCCCAAAGAGCTGAAATACTCCTATGAATTCATTCAAAAAGTGCTCTTGAAAATGGATGGAGAAAGGCTTTCCCCCAAAGTCCTTGGACTAAAGAACAAAATCATTGCTGGACTGTAGGATTTCTTCAGTCGCTCATGTGAACGCCGCTAAGCTGCATTTTTAAATCTGGTTTGGGAGGCGATAGAAAACATTTAGTATGATGTAAAATGCAGCCCTAGAAGATGTTTCAAACTGAAAACAAAGTGAGTGGTGGACTGTAATACATAGCCACTGGTGTGAACATTTAAAGTTGTCATTGGATTTAGTCGAATATTCACCTGAAATAAAAATTGCAATCCTGGAAATAAGCCAGGTTTCTATCCACACTCAGCACAAAATGTATCCATCCATCCATTAACGCCATATGAATATTAGAAGTTAAGCGCTTTGAGATAAACAGTTGGTGACGTCTGCGCCATTAAGGCACTGCATAAGAAGAGGACACAATGAGATGACGTCATTAAAAGAGCTCCAGTCAAAGTTCAAACGATGGAGAATCATGTGTAAAACATGGAATTATGACATTTCTTGTTAGTTTCATGTAAGAATGTTACAGCCTCCTCATTGCTCCACACAGATGTGATGTTTTCATTTGCCGCTATTTTTATTATTCTCAGTGGACATTTAAGTCACGTTTCATTTTATTCATTTTATTATATTTTATTATTTTATCCATATTGATACACCAACTTTTTCACCTCAGCCAAGCATAAAATCTATTTTGTTATATAACATTCTTTTTTTCCTGTTACAGTATTTTTTTGAATGTAACTGTTTGCAGTTTTTTGTAATTTCAGCATCAGGTCCTCAGTGTGCACTGTGTTGCAGCTGTGGACAGTTCTTGTACTATAGTATTTTTTGTTCTGTATAGTACTGGTGTATTTTGTTATTTGTATATGTTGTGCTCTTGCGAATGGGTGGTAAAAGCCTTTCCTCCAAAGTTCTCCTGTGTATATATATATATATATATGTGTATACAGCCACTATTGTGAACATTTAAAGCTGTACTAAGGATGTTTTGGAATATTGACTCAATGTAAGTTTGC
>JBBPCY010007177.1:0-15846 GCA_037974405.1 Brachyalestes nurse
CACACACACACACACACACACACACACACACACACACACACACACACACACACACACACACACACACACACAGTATATGCTTTGCTAATCAGAAGTCATCTCTCACATTTTATGATTAGGGTGTGGTGTTTAATCAAGTGTGTAATTATCATGCTCTTTTTTCATTTATGCTGTTCATTATGCACACTGCTTCGTAAATCCATTTGATATTAATCACATTTTCTTTTTTTTCTCCTGTCATAAAAAAGATACACTGATCAGAGTTACAGATTTGGGTGTAACATAAGGCTACATCAAGCACGGCAAAAGTATTATTAGCTAGAAATACTACACATGTGTAGACCCTCATGCTTACTTTGACGATTTATATTTCCAGCTGACTGATTGGGAAGCAGGACTAGGTAATGACGATATTTTATCATACTATGATCAATTATATTACAATAATTTATTTTTTAGATATTTGGCCCTGTGAAACTGGATTTTCTGCACCTCACTGAATAAAAATCATTGGAATGTGTATTATACAGTGAGGTTCAAAAGTTTGAGATCACATTAAAAAAAATCTAGCTGGAAATGAACATCGATATTCTCCAATACTACTAAAGCAGTGAGGTTCAATACCACACAAAAAAAGTTTTTTTTAAATGTAAATCTGGAAATAAACATTTCAATATTTTTAAGATTCTACTTTTCACTCAGGTTGTTATGATGATATATGCACAAAAAGAAAGCAAAGCAAATGCATTTTCACAAGTGGATATCTTGTAACACATGTGACAAATGCCAAAGAATGTTACTGGGTAAAGAATTCAAAATGAGCTGAAAACAAAGTCATTGTTACAAAAGAGAATGAAAGTAATTAACTCCTACGTTTTTTACTAAAATATTTCTTGCATGTTGCCCACCTTTAGATTTTTTTAACCATCACTTTTATAACTAATAATCTTTTTCCATACTGATCCAAAAAACGGAATGTTTTTAACACAACGAAAAACCAAAATATCTTACTCTTCAGCTGCATCTGTGTTGAGTTAGCAGGAGATTGCTCATGCATACTGTAGCCAGTGGGTGGACAGAGGATATTCTCTTTGCTCTTCAAAAAGAAATCCACCATGTCCAACTGCCGATTCTTCAGTCCTGCCTGAAAAAAGAATGAGAAATATTATTTAGGTATGTTTCTTGCCGCTACAACTACAACACATTGTGGAATATTATATCTGAAATACAATGAGAACAGTATCAATGATCTTATTTCTGTTTCTGTGATTTAAGTGGGTGGGGGGGCTAATATTTACCTGCAGGGCATGGATGGGCATAGAGCAGCGCCCCCAAGCATTCAAATGACAGAGAGAGTCCACAACCCCGGCATTCCCAAACACCATCAGTCTGTTCAGTAGCTCCTCTTGAGAAACCGTGAACAGCACCAAATACAAGCCTGATGCTAAAACAGGCACACAGACACTCACAAACTTTAGTCAGCCTATATATTATCTCAAAATATGCAATTAGAACCTCAGGAAGTGCAAATATAAGTGCTTGGTGGTATAAATGCAACTAGATAATGTTAGAAGAAAGAATCACTTCTCTTTCCCTCAACACTGTTTTATCTCACAGGTGTTTGAAAAAGCTTGGCATGATGTTCAACTGGTTCACCTTTCAGTACGAAAGAGAGGTGTTCCTCTTCTGACCGCTGAACAGGTACAGAATGGGCATCAAAGCAATGGTACATCACCCTCTGACTCTCTAGATCCCAGTGAGCCAGGGTGGTGCTGTTGTGGCCAGCGGAGGTGAAGGTAAGTACTGCTGAGAATTCTGAGACATTCAGCATGGTGGGTGTGATCTGTTCGGGTACGGTGAAGGAGGTCAGGATGCCTCCGTGTGGTATGGAGGATTGACTGAGATTGGCGATGTTAGCCACTCGACGGCACTCTGAGTCAGGGAAGTCTCTGTACCAGGGCAGCTGGAGCGCTGGAGGCTCAGGAGCTTTAGCTCTCTTATATAGCAGCGCCAACCTCGACTCCCACGAGCTGCACAGAAAGAGTTCAGTTAGAAGAGAGCAAAATGATGTGTTAAATGATTGTTCCCTTTTCCTTACATTCCACTGCATAATAACTGGCAGCTTATAAAATGTCAGTCCACTAAGTCATTTCTGTATTCATTTGATTTTTCCTCTTGATGCTCTTTGAACAGTTTAGATCTGGAACATCATACTTTTTAAAAATGTTTAGAAAAATGACACTCTATAAATGTATCATTACAACGTCTTTATGTATCTTTTAATGTCTTTATGTATCATACAGAGTGCATCTTCAACAACAGCTCAAGTTTACTGGATTGTTGACAAACCTGACAAATATATACCAAACAATGATGACTGAGTGTTTTTGTGAATTTAGATCTGATCTTAATTTACACTAACATTTACATAATTAAGAAAAACAAACAAAACAAACACATGTATATCATTATTCCTCCATCTACTGAACAAAGTAAAAATAGATGTCTTTGTTGGCAAAAGTATGAAAACCTTTTTGTGACTTTAAGCAGCACCCTTCCCTCTTGAGGAATACTGATCTTATAGAACTGCTTCACCTCAGTGAGGCTGGGTTTTCTTGCACAAACATATTTTTTTTTGTTACTACCATTGTTTAAGGAGACTTCTTGGAATATTTAAGGTTGTCTTGCTGTAAGATGCGCATACAGTTTTCATTTAGTTCATGGATCATGGACCTGCCATTCTTCTGTAGGATTTCCTGAAACAGTCCAGAACCACCACATTCCACATTTGGGATGGTGTTCTCATGCTGGAATGCAGTGTTCAGTAGTCAAAAAGTCTATTTTTGTTTTATCAGTCCACAGAACATGTCTCAGTACACTAGTGGCTCATTCAGTTGGTCTTTAGGAAACTTCAAACTCAATGAGCAATGGTTTTACTGGAGAGTTTATGCAGAAATTCCCAGAACGTTTTCTAGCACCACTGTATAAAGACCTTGATTTCTCCACATATTAATGAATTAATAGATAACACATGTAACAGACTGAACTGCCTTACTGGTCAGTTTGGAAGTGGGTTCCCAGTACAGACTGGCTGTAAGCTGAACTGGCGATGCTGTCCTGGTCACTGGGCTTTGCGGGTACAAGAGGAGGACGTCTGGGAGTCTGCTGACACAGCAGCTGATCTGGATGAGCCCTGAAAAAAAGCATTAAGACCCTCTCCTCACTCAAGGCAAAATCAAGACCTAACAAAATATTAATTTAAAATGGGCATGGGGTGAAAGGTTTTAAACATCAGGTTGCCACATTCTCATCTTAAAAGATGATATTCACATTCCTTTCAGCCAATAACTGCATGAACATGGTTTTCTTTACACACAATGTGTCGAGACTTTTAAGGTCAACAAACAATGCAAAAGCAAACAAAGACTCTGGGATATTAAGTTTAGATTGAATCATAGCTGTTAACAATTCTCTGGCTTCCCTTTGCATACATAAATTCAAGTTTCTACAGGGATACTGTCCCAATTATAACTAAACAAACCTGAAGTAATCATTGAGATCAAGTGCCAGTGCTTGGTTTTTGCTGGTGGCAGCTACAGCTGTGTTGAGGTCTTGTGATATATGCAGAAGGCAGAAGGAGGAGAGGGACACGACAGATTCTGCCTCTCTCTGTCCTGATGTGTAATATTCAGGGAGATTGACTGTGGCCAGGTGTTTCCCGTCAACACTGTGAAACACATCTGAAATGTACAGTTAAGAAAAATATACAGAATATATAGAAAACATAACATAATGCTACGACAATGTTGGTTGGGAACACTCTCGAGATATATTAAGACACTCTTAAGACATTTTCTCAGCAACAGCACTACAATGTCAAAATGTTAAAAAGGCTGAAAAGCCCAAAGCCAACAGTTTGACATCTCCCTCTAAGCAGGAAACTTATCAAAAGGATGCATATGAGTCCAGCACTGGTCAGCACAAACAGGGTGCCTCTGCACAGGTGGTAGTCGGTGCATGTTTCCTGAATTGCAGGTGGAAGGGTGATGAGGCATGAAGACACTATTTCGGGCTCAACAGAACCATCCAGATACAGAAGTTGTACCAGGACACGGGAGTTCAGCAGCAGAAAACAACAGCCATCAGTGAACAACAGCAGCCTCACACAGACCAGCTCGCTCATACCTTTAACAGAGAAAACATATGGACCAAGCACTTTATCTCCAGACAGCACAGATACTACCAACAGCAGTATGATATTCTGCAAATATTATTTGACAATAAATTAATATATATACACTTCTATATGCTGCTAAATTATTTTAATTTCTTATGCTGTTTTGAGTGATGCACACTGAAATGTTGTATGTGTTACACACACACTACATATACACACACAGATATATATATATATATATATACATACAAAGGTCTTTAGATATTAATCCCACTCACTCTCATCCTTATGCTTGACAAGCTGCACCAGTCTGTGCGCAGAATATTCGGACAAAAGAAATAGCTGGGTTTCTGGATCAACCTCATGGAGTCTGAGTTCACATAATGGCCCAACCGTCAAGAGTCTAGGTCTGTGATCAGTTTTACTTTGCTCTGTCAACACCTCCCAGATAAAGCTATTGAGCAAGAAAGCAGAATATCAGTTCCTATGTCAGGAAAGACATAGAATGGGCAGTATTAATATGAGAATGAGAAGGAGAGAATGAGAGAGAGAGAGAGAGAGAGAGAGAGAGAGAGAGAGAGAGAGAGAGAGAGAACTTTACATGGAAAGAAACAGAGCATGTCTTTGTGAAGAAGCAAGTTAGGTTTACTCACTCTGTATATGATCCCTCGACAGTATGCACCTTGATAGTCTGATCAGAAACATCACTGACTCCTAACTTGCCACTCACATCCAAGCAGCAAAGCAGGGAGCAACCTTTGGCCATTTTGGCTTTATCAATATTCTCAACATCTTTACATAAGTCATTTTCAGGCAGAAGTGCAACTTCTAAGGGCCTTTGTGCTCGAGCATCAGGCCCGTGTAACATTGTTGTAACAGGGAAATAACATCAACAACACAACTCAAACCGTCCTTCTGACACTGCCTCTCTGGATAAACCTCCCTCAGACACAGCAGGCAAACACATTTCCCCCGTGTCTACTCTGGCTTATCCATTTCTTCTAGAAATTCCTTGACAATATAAAGCTTTTAGCTTTTTAAAAGCAAAAACAAAACAGAAAACACTCCTCAGTACCAACACACTACTGACATCACTGGCAGTCACATGTCACTGCTGATCACGTGACTCAGTGGAACCAGTGAAGGAACTGAAATCAGGCAGCAGTAATCGTAAACAGAGTCACTCGAACAAACAGTACATGGACAAAAGTATTGGGACAGACCTGTTTTCCAGGGCTTGGGCTACCCACTTACTTCCAGTGAGGAGCAATAATCTTAATGCTTCACCACATAGAGACATTTTGGACAACGCCATGCTTTCAACTTTGTGGACACAGTTTGGGGAAGTCCCTTTTCTATCCCAACATGACTGTGCCCCAGTGCACAAAGCAAGCTCCATAAAGATATGGTTGGATGAGTTCGGTGTGAAAGAACTTGACTGGCCTGCACAGAGCCATGACCTCAACCCCATCCAACACATCTGGGATGAACTGGCACGGAGACAGCGAGCCAGGCCAACATTAGTGTTTGACTTCATGCATGCTCTACAGAATGAATGGGCAGATTCCCACAGAAACATTCCAAAATCTTCTGGAAACCCTTCCAAGAAGCATGGAAGCTGTTATAGCTGCAGGGGTGCAGCTCCACATTAGGGTATATGTATTTGCGCGCAATGTCATTAAAGTCCCTGCGACTAGATCGACTAAGATATCTGTTATTGATGTCTTGGTTAACAGGGAAGAAGGACTTCTGTGAGTTCTGGTTCGGACTGAACTGTCAGAGTCTCCGAGAGAGGGAGGATGGAGCCTCAGCATGGAGATCATTTCTAGCGTCGTGAATAAAGTGTTCCAGCTTCCCATATTCTCAGACTCAAATAATGTACAGAGGAGCAAAAAAATGGAGGAGAAGGCTCTAGAGGTTTACGGTAAGAGGAGGGAAAAGAGTTAGCATGCGGCTAGCAGTTAGCATCCCTGAGCTCAGAGTGTTTTAAAAGACTCGACTTTATAAAAGAATTAGAATAACTAATTACCAAAAAATTGCCAATGTTACCATAGTTGCAGTTGTACAACTGACTTTTTAGCCGAATCTGACACATGGACAAAAGTATTGGAACGCCTGACCATTAAGTTACACCAACAGGGACTTTAACGACATTGCATTCAAATATATAAACCTTAAAATGGGGCTGGTCCACCTATATCTTCCACTCTTCTTGGAAGACTTTCCACAAAGTTTTTGTGTATTACTGTGGCAATTTGTGCCCATTCATTCTATAGAGCATTTATGAGGTCAAGCACTGGTGTTGGAAGTCTTGGCTCGCAATCTCGGTTCCAGTTCATCCCAAAGGTGTTGGATGGGATTGAGGTCAGGTCTCTGTGAGGGCCACTCAGATTCGTCCACACCGAAAGCCTCCAGCCCTGTCTTTATGGACCTTGCTTTTTGCACTGCGGCACAGTCATGCTGGAATAGAAAATGACCTTCTTCAAACTGTGTCCACAAAGTTTAAAGCATGACTTCCAAAATGTTGTCCAAAGCCTGAAGAAACAGGTGTGTCCCAATACTTTTGTTCAAATAGTGTAGTTGAGTAACATATTCCAGGTTTGAGAGTGAAGAGCTGACTAATGTTACAAGACTGTCACTCCAGTTGTGTGGACAATAGAGACCAAGTTTCCAACAGTTGTGAAATCTCCCCACAGATGTAATTCGCACGATTCGGGACCCAGAGAAACCTAATACCCTGGAGGAGCTGGACGTTGTGACTGAAAAGTGTGTCGAAGTTCAGGATCTGGGGAATGATGAGTATCTCATCATTATCAAGTTCTCCCCTACAGTCCCACACTGCTCTCTGGCCACTCTGATAGGTGTGTATGAGAGATATGAGGAATGGCCGTTAGGTCCTTCACACACAAGGGCGTGTTTCACATTCTTAGCTACATAATATGTTACTTTAGTTTTGCACTTGATCTGTGAGACTTATATAGCCGACATCAAACATGTCCTGAAAAACCTAAATTCTGTAATTGCTACAAAATTTTGATTTGAAAAGGTATATTGAGGATATTTTATCATCAAGGTAACATGCAGTTTTAACATCCACTTACCTCAGCATGGTAAAAAAATATCAGTTTTATCACTGGAAAGTTAAAAAAGCAATTTTGAAAAGGCAGCCACAATCATGAGCATAAAAATATCACACTTTGTAGTGGACTAGACTAAAGAGAAAAGCCATCAGAGGCTGTGCTTGAAGTGCTTTTCACATGGCCTGTTTAACAAAGCTTTTTAAATAAAAATGTCATGTGCATTGTAACTATGGTGACTGCTGCACACGTGAAGTTTGCATTCATCCAGTGTAGATAGCGCCACATTTTAAAACAAGAGAATTGAAATTGCGAAGTCAAAAACAGGAATAAAATAAATAATAAAAGCAGTTAGTCATTTTTTTTCCTCAGGAGAACTGGCCTTTTCAGCAAGCTGAGAAGTTTGTAACTGACAACTTTTCAGCTGGTTGAGTGTGTGTGTGCTTATCTCTGGGAGTCACGCAATGAAGGTCAACCTCTCATATTACCCGTCTGGGTCACTTTGCCTGTCTGACAACCTCTCATTGAAAATGAATGGGAAGCAGGCAGTTGTTGCTTGTTATGTATAAACCCTTTGCAGTATTCATAATGAGTAAAGGGTGTTGTGCAAAATCTCATCCATATACTATTTGATAAAAAAAATATATAAATTTATCATTGTAAATAATAATATTTACAATAAACTTCCTCATACCAAGAAATGTAGGTCAGTTAGAGTAGACTGTTGTTGCCAGGCGAGCGAGCTTGATCGCTGAACAAACAGAACCTTCAAATAACCACTGCAACGATAATGTTGATTTCTTTTAACATCAAGCCTGTTGCAAACACATATCTTTCCTCACAGTTTTCTCTCTACTAAAACCATGGGTATTTAAAGCTTGTAAGACAATTTTACAGTTCATCCCTATTCGGCAATAAATATTGATTCCATATTTCTAATTTATTTATTGAAGACTTACTATATTCTTCAATTAATACTTATCAGTGGGGACACCAGCTACTTTGTTAGCTACCTGATCATTTGACCTATCTAGACAATTCAATTGATCAAAACTGGTTTCATATATAGGGTATATTCTGTTCTAATTTTGGCCATTCATATATTTATAGAAAGTCAGTTTACAATAGATATGAACATAAAATTAAATAGTAAATTAATTGTTGATCTCCCTGTCAGTTTAAAGGACAACTGTCATTTATTTTTTTTAAAAAACCCAAAACCTAGGGAGGCAAGATTAATTCGGTGGTCCATTCAAGTCACATAATGGCGTGTAAACAGAGAATATATTGAATATTGTGCAGCAGCTTTGAACATGGGTCAACCTATCAGATTTGACCACATCCATTTTCTGTAAATAAATAACCTGGTGATAGTTATTGAAGCAACACATTCCTGAGAAATACATCAACAAACATTGATGCCTGGACTATAAACTTTGTCTGTGTTTGCATCGTGTTTATGACCTCTCAGTCTTTACGTCTTTTAGTCTTAAGAAGAGACAATCGATGCAACACTCTATTGTATGAAAGGAGGAATAATTTTGTATTGGCTACCCTAAATTGAGTTCCACTTCTACTTTGGAACATGTCCTATGTTCCAACAACTACCAGTTGATAATTCAACACACAAAGTGTTTTATTTACTATCTTGGCAATGTTTTGTGTTTCAGGCCTCTGCTTACAAGTGAAATTACAGCGATGCCTGCCTTTTAAACACAAGGTAAGGTTCAAAGGTTTAAACTGAAATTTCTCATTACAGGATCATTTCCTCGTCCCTGAAGTCACTACATTTCCTGTTGTGTACAGGAACATTAGCATTGTTAACCTAGTTACTTGATTTCCCATGATGCCTTGTGTGTTATTTTTAGTGTTCGTTAATGAGAAAATTGAGATGGCAATCAGTGTAGTGGCATATTTTTCTCTGTGCTGTGAGCATTTAAAGAAAGAATAAATGTGGTTAGTGAGAATGCATAGAGAGCTTGATTGTACCTCCAGAGTCTCTTTTCTATTTAAGGCAGTGCTTACTCTGATTGCCTCTGCTACCTGTCTTTCTTTGTTCGCAGTTGGAAATTTACATAACTGAGGGAACACATTCGACGGAGGAAGACAGTAAGTGTGAAACAGAAGCATCTTCCAATGATATATCCAGGAGATTTTTATATTTTTTTTATGTATTTTTATATTCTTTAAAACTGCAAATCTGTACTCGTCTCCCCTCTATCCTCCTGTGCCACTGTGAGATTGAATAAACTCAAGATGAAGCCTTGTGGCTCTGATAGGTGGTTAATTGATGTGCTCTGTTTTTCTCATGCAGTTAACAAACAGATCAATGACAAGGAACGGGTAGCGGCAGCCATGGAGAACCCTAACCTGCGGGAAATAGTGGAGCAGTGTGTTACTGAGCCTGATGACTGAGTCTTCCTTGCACTCACTTTTTGTGTGAAAACGAGGCCTGAATAACTATGATGCTTCTTTATTTTTGCTATTAGAGATATGATGATTGATAGTGGTAAGCTCTGTTGACACTCAGCCTTCTCTGGAGCAGCAGATGAGGCAAATAAAATGCAGCGATCAATATGACAGCAATAAGCTCCGTCTCCCCACGATGGTTCCTATTCATGATGGGTTCACTCAGCCTGCTCAGCTGAATGGAAAATTGCTTGAAGTTATGGCAGACTGAACTTGGATTTTGTCACATCCCAAGAGTGATGAGTCTCCTAACCAGATGGAGAACGAAGCTCTTGTTTGTTTGCCTTTTTAATGCTCTCAGTGAGTTCAAGGTCATCGCTGAAGATAAATGTTTCCTCAGGCATTGGGCCAAACTAGTGCAAATGCTAACTTCCTGTCAAGACTGTCACCAATCATGAAAAAAAAAGTTTTCTTTGTCTGTTTATACAGAGTGTGTGGACTGTTTCTATTATCGCTCAGCTGATCAGGTCAACACTTGTTATGATCCTAACCATCACTGGGTCATTGTCATAAATGTGTTAAAATAAACCCCAGTCATAATTTTATATAGCTTGCTCTGCTGACTGTGTACGTCGGAGCTGGAAATTTCCTGTCATCCCTTTTCTGGGTCAATTGTCCTCTCTGACTGTCTCGTTGATTCTTTTCCTTTTTTAGCTTTAATTAAGAAACCAACTTCCTTATTGAAGCCTATTTTACATGGTGTAAATGAATTTCATGTGTTAAAGGATGAAACTGTCTAAAGAATAAACTTTTAGTGAAAAGCTTGTTTTTTTGTTTGTTTTTAATGTGTCAGTATTGGTTTCAGAATACAGAGGTTTTACAATGTGTAGGAATATTCATAGTTTCGAGCCTCAGACCAAAAGTTACTACTAAATCTCAGACTGTAATGCTCAGTGCAGATTTTGTCCTTCAACACTGAACTCATGAGTTCAGACAACTGATCAACTTTTTTGATACTTAAAATGATATCAATTTGTAACGAGTTATCTGCAATCAGTCTGGAATGAGTTAATCTGTAATGAGTGATGGTGCCATATGGGGGCACTCTAGTTCCTCCAGACCACCGTCCAGCATGAGGTGCAGTATACAGTCATAGCGAAAAATTCTAAGCCTCAAATAAGGCTGCCCTTTTCCAGTGTTTCACCAGTAGCAGAACTAAGTGCTGTCATCTTGAGGATCATTTTTGGATCAGTTGTGACGTTACAAAAGCCTACAAGCAATTATAATTTCATAGTTATGATTTAACTCATTTGCAGTCATCAGTTGTTAAGCATTGTTACTTTTACTGGCACTGGCTGACCTTCAAATGGTTTGGACATTTGCCAGCTTATGAACTTGCAGTTCTGAGTACTAGTTCTTTAGGAACGCCGAAACAAAACTGATTGAGCAGATTTGAAGTTCCGACTGGAAGCTAGCAGCTTATAAATTCAAGAATTCATTCCAGTCATTCCTTGTTGTTCAACAGATGGTGGAACCTTATGCTAATACAGGGGGTCCTCGAATTATGACAGTGATGTTACCCGAATGTTGGTGTTAGTCGAAACACCACGTACCTATCTACCTTTCCCTAATGTGGGACATTTTTTGTATTTTGGACTGCTGTAGTGTATTACAAAGTTAAGCCAACAAGGTAAATCCACACTACAAAAATGTCCCACAGTAGGGCAACTCACCCTAATCTAGAACATAAAAACACAACTAAGCCACAAACAATTACATAAATCTACTGTAAAAATGACAGAAATTAGTGTAAAAACTTTCGCTATTTCGCTAACCGTCCAAAATGGCACTGTTACACATACACTCATACACGTACACTCACACACACACAAGCACGTATATACATAAGCACACATAGGACAACCTGAGATACACATGCACACACTCATACGCTCATTCAGACACACATCCACCCACACAGGCACACACATGCATACGCACATACATATGCGTATACAGGTATAGAAACACAGATAGTAAAAAAAACCCACCCAGCAACACAGCTTTCTGTGTACTGTTACAGCACAGACAGTAGGAGTGTATGTTGTGTCTGTGTTGCTGTTGCTTTGTATTTTGTTCTGTGTTTGCGTGGCTGGTCCTTGTTTTTCAGATGCAGCCCTAGGAGTGATTACACAGTGGCAACAGTTCTCATTTCAACCTCTTCAACCTCATTTTTTATGTTTATTTACATATTTATTGTATTTGTGTTTTTGTTGTTTCTTTTTTAAATTTTCTTTGTTGTGTTTTTTTTATTATACCCTCTGTCTCTGTATTTCTGTACACCTGTCTGGCATAATTTTAAATCAAGTGAATGAATAAATATTTAAAAAAGCTCACATAACCAGAGGGGCATATTCTGTAATCCCCACCTGGCAAAGTAAAGGTGTCTGGCACATCAAGGCACACAGCTTCACATTCTGCTTGCTAAGATGCCGGACACGACAGGTAAAAAATATAAAAAATAAAATAAATTTAAACACTGGCACTGCTATTGTGCGTAATCTTCCGCCATGCGTAACCAAACTAGTTATGGGAGTGAGCGTCAAACTCGAAAGCCCTAGGACCCCCTGTATTCTGTATTTCTGTTGCATCATTAATTGGTACTTAGAGGAACATAAATACAATTTACAAATTACAGCAGTAATCTTTTTATAATACTTGTACTGATCTTATGTGCATTATTTCCAACATAGTCTACCTTTAAGTTAGTATTCAGTGTTTGGTTAAAAACTATCAATCATGCATTTACACCTTTGGGTAAATCCTGTTAAAGTGCAGATAAAAAAAGAAACTTGAGAAAAGGCCATTTCACTGGCTAATAACTACTCCAACCAGTTAAGGTAGATTTACCCCTTAGGTTCCTTTGGATTAAATGAGTTCACACAAACAAGACCTTTTCATGCAGCACTTCCAACCCCTTTTGCTGTAATCTTTCGGTTTCAAATGAGCTCAGAATACAAATTGCAAATTTGAGACTTGGTATCTTTCTCATTACAAATTCTAGGGAATCAAATTCCCGTCTCCTTTGGCCTCTTCAAGGAGAAAACCTTGAGGTCTCCAACATGGACATGCATAATCTATCAAAACAGACTGCAAACAGCATGAAATGCACTCTGTGTCAATCATGATAGCATTTGCCACTCAATTACCACAAATCGGGTGGTAAATCCTAAGGCTAGCCATTCACATAGAAACCAAAAAGATGGTCTCTGCCTTCTACAGGCCATCTCTGGGGACAAGTTCTCTATGAGAACTCTTATATCTCCCTTTTCACACACTTATAATTTCAAACACTTACATATGTCACATTGAAAGGGAACAAAAACTACTAGATATCTCAGCGTAAAAGACTGCTACGGCAAAACGTACAAGTATTGAGTACTCACTTTAATTCTCAGAAATAAATGGATGTTATGACAATGTTTACAAAAACATTTTGTTTAGTTATTTATTTTCTATAAACGTGCTTCAGTAAAATGTTTTTATCTTAAGGATGACCTCATTAACTTCACCTAGGGTTGTCTTATTGTTATTCTAGAACGTGTTGTACCTAGAAGGGAATGGAATGAGGGCCTGGTTCAGGTAATAGCAATAATGATATCAAGAACAAAGCACACAATACACACCATTAAAAATAAAATATGTAAATAAATATCTATGTAAATAAGGTAACAGAGTGTGAGAATGGGAATAGGACTGTAAAGCTCTAAGATTTACAAAGTAGGCAACTGGGTCTAAGTACTAGCAGTGCCCCGGGATCAATAAAGTTTTCTGATTTCGATAGGAAACAACAATAATTGTACACTGAGAGGCAGCATTTTCCAATGTGAATTCAGAATTTTTAGTCCTAAGGTGAAGCAAGGATGCCAGAAGCATTTTAATGTGGGGGGAGGGGGGGGGAAACAACACTGTCCGTCTTGGCCGCTGTCCTAGGGGGTGGTGGGGGGTTTACGCGCAAAGGGCTACGTCTTGGGAGGCAAAAAGTGACGAGGGACGAAACAAATTATTTTGAAAAGTTACAGTGGTTCTGCCATCCATGGACTCATGGTATGCAGGAAATTGTTTCTCAGCCTGGTGGTTCAGTAGCCTTCAAGTAGCCTTTTGCCCAAGAGGATAGGGCAAACAGTGTATGAGTCTCCCAGGATGCAGGAATCGTTTTTCTTGCAACTGCTAGTATTAATGTCACTGAAGGGGGAAAGGCTACTGCCAGCGATTCCTTGTGCTGTCCTTACTATCTGCTGCAGTGCCTGTATGGTGCAGAGCAGCCAAATAGTGCTGCAGGACCTGAGGATGCTTTCAGCCAAACCCCTGTAAAAGAAAATGACTACTAAGCTGTCAAAGCTCTTTACATTTACGACATTTAGCAGGCACTTCTATCCAAAGCGACTGCCATTCCCTAACTACAGGGGGCAGCCTTGTTGGAGCAACTTCGGGTTAAGGGTCTTGCTCAAGAACCCAGTGGTGGTTTGCTGAAGGTACGATTTGAACCCATGACCCCTTGGTTCAGAGGCAAGTATCCTAGCCACTAGACCACCACCACCACTCACCTATTTGCTTCAGTGGGCCTTCTTGCATCTGCTGGCTGTGTTGGTGCTCCAGTTTATCAGCAATCAGAATCAGAATCGCGTTTATTGGCCAAGTATGTGAGCGAACACATACAAGGAATTTGGTTCCGGTCGATGGTGTCTCTCAAGCACAACAGTAAAAAACACAACACAATATATAAACGACACAGTCAACAATATACTGAGCAATATAATGAACAATAACATACAAACTTTTTTCTGATACTCGCGTTAGCATTAGCCGTGCTTATGCTAACGATTAACTAAGCAAATGGCAATGTTTATTTCAAGCCGACATTCAAATTAATGTAGGTATACTTTTTATAACAAAAGTTTTATAACTCTAAATATAAAATAAAATTAAAACTTACCTGCATGAATTCTTTCATTAATAAATCTGGGTGACGGTCTTTGAGGTGTTTTATAAGGTTCGATGTATTTTGGTTCTTGAGATGTACAGGTCCTGGATGGAGTACAGGGGGACTCAGATGATCTTATCTGCTGCCTGTACAGTCGCTGCAGTTTGATCCTGTCAATGATGGAGGAGCACAGGACAGGCTTGATGATTGCAGTGTAGAACTGGATCAGCAGCTCCTGTGGAAAACTGTACTTCCCCAGTTGTCTCAGGAAGTACATCCTCTGCTGGGTCTTTTTGAGGATGGAGGAGATTTTGGTCTCCCACTTCAGGTCCTGGGAGATGGTGGTACCCAGGAACACTGGGCTGTCTGATGGTGACGAGGGAGCAGTGTTGAGGGATGTCTCCTAAAGTCCATTATCATCTCTACAGTCTTGAGCATATTCAGCTCCAGATTGTGCTGACTGCTCCAGAGTACCAGTCGCTCGACCTCCTGCCGGTATGCAGACTCCTCACCATCCTGAATGAGTCCAATGACGGTGGTGTCGTCTGCAAACTTCAGTTTAACAGCTGAGTTATTGGAGGTGCAGTCATTTGTGTAGAGGGAGAACAATAGTGGTGAGAAGACACATCCTTGAGGGGCCTTACTCGGTGCTTCTGTCAGGAAGCTTGTGATCCACTGACAGGTAGCTGGTGACACACTGAGCTGGGAGAGTTTGGAGGAGAGGAGTTCAGGCACAATGGTCTTAAAAGCTGAACTAAAGTCCACAAACAGGATCCTTGCATAAGTCCCCGGATGGTTGAGATGTTGCAGAATGCAATGCAGACCCATATTCACTGCATCATCCACCGACCTGTTTGTCCGGTAGGCAAACTGCAGGGGGTCAAGCTGGTGTCTTGTAATGTCCTTCAGATGGGCTAAAACCAGGCATTCAAATGATTTCATGATCACAGACGTCAAGACGACAGTTCTATAATCAGTCCTGTGATGGTGGGTTTCTTGGGGACCGGGATGATGGTGGAGCATTTCAAGCATTTCAAGATGCAGGTGAAGATGGGAGCCAACTGATCAGCACAGGGTTTAAGGCAGGAGGGTTTTACACTGTCTGTTACCGGGGCTTTCCTGGTCTTCTGTTTTCGGAACAGCCGGTTCACATCCCGTTTGTGTATTCTGAGTTCCAGAGGGGAGGGGAGGGGGTTGAG
>JBBPCY010007231.1:0-15836 GCA_037974405.1 Brachyalestes nurse
GTTCTTCCACACTGAACTCCTCCAGCCACGTCTTTATGGAGCTGCTTTGTGTTCTGGGACACAGTCCTGCTGGAATAAAAAAGGTTCTTCCCCAAACTGGGTCCACAAAGTTGGAAGCATGGTGTTGTCCAGAATGACTTGGTCAGCTGAAGCATTAAGATTAAACCCTTCACTGGAAGTAAGGGGTCTAGCCCAAACCCAATGTGTCCCAATACTTTTTCCCATAGAGTGTAGCATAGTCTATTTCATTTAGAGTTTTTACTTTATTTATTTATCTTTTATATTGTTCTGGTCTCTATGTCTCTGTGCAGTCGTAAAATAAGCAGTTCCCTCCTGAATCTATAAAGACGTCTGCTTCTGATTAGTTGGTGCAAAAAGAGAGAACAGAAATCACTTCTATAAAACTACTTTATTAGAGATGCAATATTCCATTAAAAGGTATGACTACACTGAAATACAGCCTGTGTTCTTTCGATTGCATTATGTACAACATGACAGATCAGAGGCCGTTGCAGCAATGACAGCACCTTCTTACTGCTTATCAATGGCTTCAGAGTTCAGGAATGACCTTTAAAAATAGGATTTTTTGGTTTGCTTTCAAGTGGCCTGCTAGTGCGCAGAAGTGTAGATACAAAGCCAGCTACACAACACAACAAAACACAACAAAATCTTCCAAAGACTAACCAAAGAGTTTAACTTCCCAAGTTTTCCAACTTGTGACTTTACCAAAGGAAGGTCTGTACGTCATCGGAATCAGTTTGGGCGATCACTGGTGAAAACTAAAGCTTTTTGTGATTAAATATTCATTAGCTCATTATCCCAGGCAGAGAAACTCGGTGGGAAGTGCAGATTCTAACCTTTTAATCCACACCACATTTGTATTAGTAATTAGATGAGCAGATCATTAATTATGATTTCGACTCTTTTATATGTTTTGTCATTTCTTGACCTCAAACAGAAATAAGCAAAAAATGCAGACGTGAACTTGTCCAATGTAAAAGTGATTTTATAATTACATTTAAATAGCATAGCAAACTGGGAGTAATAACTCTCCCTCTCTGTTATTGTAATATAAAATATAAAGGGTAATTGGGTACAAAATGGGGTTACAGTAATGCCATCGGTTTTCTCTGTAAAGAAGTAATATTACACCTAAAATTCTTGGAATCACATCACAGTTACAGACTTAAAAAAATCATTTTAATAAAAATGACACGACCACTGATTGTGAATATGAGCAGTCTGTGAAACATCTAATCCAGCTGATATGAGAAAGAAGCACTGTAAATGCAGACCTGTTTTAGAGATGGATTCCCTGCTTATATGAAACAGTAACAGTAACATCTTTAGCTGAGTATTCTCCAGACCACATCCAGAGGTGGAGAGTTGCTTGAGAGACAGTCCAGGAGAAAAGCATTAGTTTAAACCAGAATGCATTTCTGCAAGAAAACTGTCCAGCCGAGCATTAAGGACACTGAAGTATGCACCCAAAGTTTTGAATAAAGAATGTGTCCAAACTCTTGAATGGATGTGGGAACTGAACTTACAGCTCTGAGGCTGAGAACTCAGAACCCAGTGAAGACATGGTGGAGGTCGAGAAGCTCTGGGACCCAGGGGCGGGTCTTAGCTCAGTGTGCGACTAAAGACCAAATAAAATAAAGGATGGCTGAAAGTGGGTGGGAAAAAAAACAGAAGCAAAAGCCCATTTTAAACCACTCAAACTAACAGCAACTGATTGTTTACCTTTTAATAACTAAAACAGATTTTTTCATTTATTGAGGGTTTAATATAAACTCATTTTCCAACATATATTTCCAAAAACAGGTGGGAAAAATACACACGGCCACAAAAGATAAAGAGAATAAACACTGCAGAGAAAAACCTGCTGTCGAGCAAAAATGGTTGCCTCACTTTAACTCTTAAACGAATTCACTTGCACTTAATGTCCTTATGGTTCATTATAAATGCATTTATTGCACACAGAAGTTTGATACTGGCTTCAAACCACATAACTGAGCTGGCTAGCAGCTTGCAGACTAACTAGCATCTGCCAGAGCAGAGCAACAGTGACACACATCCTTTATTTAAAAACTGACCTGTGCTTTAGTGTCTTAAAGACACTAATAAGACACTGTTTATGAGCCTGCCGTCTCTTTTCCTGCTGCTTTTTAATCTGTTCAGAGCTGCAGCACATTTTCTGCATCTTGTGTGAGATGATATTCCATCATCAAGTCTCTCTCCGTTCTCTCTCCGTTCATTCATTCATATTCAAAGGTGACTCACCCACAAAATTCTGAACTTTAGATGATGAGTACTCAACCCCTGACCTTCAAATCGTATAATCGTAAAGGTCGTATACAAGCACAATTCACCGGATCATGTGTTGGAACTGCCAATATCTCAAATGGCCCCGGCAGAGAGGTGGAACCAAAAAATATGGGGAATAAAAATAATAAAAGTTAAGAAGTACAGTAATGTGACTGCTGACACACTCACACTAATGATAGGGGTCCACACATAAATCAGTGTTCTATTGTTGGTCAGTAACGCTTTAAGCTTCCTGCCGACTGCTGAGTAGGCCTGACAGAAAGGCTCTCTGGCGTCATTTTTCCGGAATTCTCCCGCGATTACAAGCCCTGTTATTGCGTATGTTCAGGGCAGTAATGGTTTCAGTTGGCAGTCTTACGAGGCAGCTGTTTAAAAAGGGACTGTGGCATTTAGAACAGACAGCAGACAGGTTATATGCGTCAGGCGACGCCACATGAGACTGTGTTCGCATTTCCTACCATCATGAAAAGCTAACAACGGGAATGAACAAGGTGACCCCAGCACAATAACTCATGCTACTCTGAATGCCTCCTGGCTGACTGTATGAGCTGAAAATACAGCTGTGCTACAGACTTGGACGGGCCTCTGTTAAAGGCATAATAAAAAAAATAATAATAATTTATTTTCCTCAATTTGATCCCTAATTTAGCCGTACCCTTTTCCACACACTAGCCAGGACTCCCCCAGTCATGCAATATCATCAGCCTAAACTGTTCTGTGAGGGCACAGAACTTGAAGCATATCTCAACCCTGTATATCTCAACCCAGCGCAATGCTCTCCCACAGTTTGTAGCTAGTCTTCTCAAAACCGTGTCCATGGAGTTAAAGCAGCAGGACCTTTTTCTGTCAGAGCCTAAACCAAACAATCAATTTAACACTGTATTAATTTTAGAATTATATTTTGTAAAAAATGTTTAGTGGGTCCCATGGTGGTGCGGTGAATAGCACTGTTGCCTCACACCTCCAGGGTTGGGGGTTTGAATCCAGGTCCTGGTCTTGTGTGTGTGTGTGTGTGTGTGTATGTGGAGTTTGCATGTTTTCCTCTTGGTGGTGTGGGTTTCTCCCACAGACCACAGACATGAGCGTCAGGTGAACTGGGGATTCCAAATTGACCGTAGGTGTGAGTCTGTGAGCGAATGGTGTGTGTGTGTGTGTGTGAGTCTGTGAGGGAATGCTAGCGCCCTGCCCAGGGTGAGTCCCGGTCTCCCGCCCATAGACCCCGGGATAGACTCCGGGTACCCACCTCCCTAGTAAGGATTCAGCAGAAAATTAATGAATTAAAATGTTTAGTTACTAATAATATCGTAATAATATTTAATCAGAATTACGGGTCTGTTACATTCCAGGGAAGATCTGAAAAGATTTTGACTTGGTAGGCAGACATGCAAGAGTCACTTTTTTAGAAAACATTTATAAAAAAACATTACACACTATTCACAAGCACACATACAGTATTGTGCAGGTTTTAGGGACCACTTTTTTCCTCAAACATACTAATACTAGAATTAATACAAATAACAGTCAACAGCGATTTTATGCATCAGTGAGTTCACTTAAGCTTTCCTAGACCCCTTCTCATGGAAGCCCAGTATTTCATCTAGTTGCCATTGAATACTTGGTTTGATGTCATTAGATTAAATCAGCCCATCAGTACTTGATTAGACTAAATCAGGTTAACTGCTGATGTACTTCCACTAATGTGTTCAGTGGCTGGAGGCATTGAGGACAAATCTAGAAACAAACCTGAGTTCTTCTAACCAGCTCACGAAGTATCCACAGCTTCTAAAAGCAACATTTTGATTTGTCTTGCTGCTTCGATTTTAAGGTTAACTTTTGACCCCCCTAAAAATACGCTCACTGCTGAGATAAATGTCTTTGAACTATGTGCATAGGGGCCTAAGACTTTTTTACAGATATAGCCGTTGAAGATTAAAAAAAAACAACAACCTGCTTTTAAGACACTGTAACCTGAATTGTGACTGAAAAAAACTTTAATCTCGGTCTTCAAGAGACTGTAGGGTAGATTAGACTATCAAGTACATCAGTTATCAAAAGCCGCAGTGTCAGGTTGGTTCTTCCAGCACTAAATAGGTTCCGGTCCTGTTGAGTCATAAGTGAATTCTCATTATAAGTTGAGCCAGTGGTGAACAAAGCTGAACCTGTAGACCAGGGGTCTCAAACTCCTACTGCCTTAGAGCCCCTCGGGAGAAATGCAAGGGATGTTCTATACATATATATATTTGTTCTATATATATATATATATATATATGTATGTATATATACCTATATGTGTGCAGTCACAGTAAGGGGCAAATATTTTTATTAGTTTTTATTAGTATACCTTTGTGTTATATTCTGCATTTTACTATGGAATTGTATTGCTTAGCACTTTGGGACTTCTGTCTGTAAAAAGCGCTTTATGAAGATTATAAAGGAAATTCCTTTTTTTTATTTAATATAAATCAGTAACCATGTTGATCAGTCTTGTAAAGTAAAAAAATATAAAGTATAAAGCAGGCAGCCAGGAACACAGTGCCCGGGGAGCAGGGGGTGGTGATGGTACCTTACTCAAGGGTACCTCAGTGGTGCCACTAGCAGTCTTGGGAATCAAACTTATCTGATCGCAGGGGAAACTCGCTAACCACTAGGCCACCAGCTGTCCCAGCTCCCTGTTAAGAATTAAGGCACTCATGGAAAACAAATGACTTGTATGTATAACCAACATGGTTAAATGAATCTGATTCTGATTCTCAGTGCTGAGGCCCTGATTCAGCTGCTCTCCGTGGTCCTGAATTGAGCTGGCTTTGGTGCACAGAGAAGTGGCGACGTTGCGTGCAGGCCTGGCGTCACACGCTGTGATCATAAACACTTAGAAGACTAGTGGGTATTTTCTGTAGCTACTCAGAAGGACAGCACACTCTTTTCCTTGAGCGCACTCCGAATGCAGAGCTTTGATCAAGCCCCATTATCAAAACATTCTGCTGCATTTATTTTAGCCACTTTGTCCCCTTTTGTTGAGCCATGCGTATGCGCTGGCTGACGTAAGTGCTGTAGCTGCATTTGGTTACTCTTGTTTAGGGGCATTTTCAGCTCAAGCTGAATGTGGCAGGACTACTTTATCTTGTTTAAAATGCAACCTTGGTTTTTCTTCTGTTTTTCCAGAAAAGCACAGAGATACAAAAGAACAAAAAGAGGGAAAAAAAAACCCTACATTTCACTCAGTGTTCGGTGTTCCTTGAATGTTTGCTTTGTGATAAATGCAGCGCACTGATCTTAAACTTTCTTAGAAGAGGTCGAGATGTGGCAGTTTTAATAGCCACACTCTCTGCAAACAGAAATGTGAGCCAATATTACTGTAATTTTATGAGCAGGCAGATCGAGTCGGCCTTAAACGCAGAACGCAGGACGTTAATGGAGTCTGTGGAGAGAGAGCATGGTGACATTTTCATGTTTGCATGGTTGAACAATCCCACGCACGGGGGTTATATAAACATAAAGCAAAGAGTTCATCTTTCGGCTTACACAATTAACAACGGTGGCTCCTCAAGCCCTGCCTACTCGGGCACATCGAAAACAGGCCTGCGTTTCTCTTAACTGAGCGCTCTGTGCTGAATAGGCACTGCTGTGACTCAGGGGAATGCGCTGTAAGTACACTGGGTTGGCCTTCAGCGTTATGAGTGATGATGGCACTCCATCAGTGTGGTTGGTGCTGTTTGGCAAATTAATGGAGATAGAGTAGTAAAGGAATAGTTCAGGGAAAAATCTAATTTATAGCTTTCCACTTCCACCACCTACCAGGTATAGTTGATCAGCCAAGGCACTTTTCCAGTCCAGATTTTCCTGCTTTAGTTTAGAACTGGAGCTGTAAGGCTCATGTTGCTTACATTTACAGCATTTAGCAGACCCTTTTAGCCCAAGTGACTTCCACTCCCTAACTACAGGGGGCAGTCTCCCTGGAGCCACTTGAAGTTAAGGGTTTTGCTCGGGAACCCAGTGATGGTGTGCTGAAGGTAGGATTCAAACCCATGACCTCTTGGTCCAGAGGCAAGTATCCTACCCACTAGGCCACCACCACCCCTTGCTAACTAACAAAAAACAGTCAACAGTCACACAAACCGTTTTCCCAAAACACATCCCTCAAACTTCTCTCAGACCACTCAAACTGTAATCAGCTCCAGTTCTGAACTAAAGGAGTTAAGTTTGGGCTGCAAACATGCCTAGTCTGACCAACTAACACTTGGTGGTTGTTAATTTTTTGCTGAACTATTACTTCACTATTCTCATTTGAAGTCCTGATTTTTCTGCTTTAGTTTGGAACTGGAACTGTAAAGCTAATGTTGCTACACAAAGTCAATAGTTACCCAAATTAAATAACACATCCCTCCTCTCAACCCATTCAAACTGTAATTAACTCTCCATTAAGGTGGTGCAAACCTGTGGTTTCAGACTCAGTATGACTTACAGTCAGCTTTAAAAAAGGATTAAACTTCACTGCTACAGAAAGCAATTTCAGGCAGTCAGCTCCAGTTCTGAACTAAAGCAGGAAAGTTTGGACTGCAAACATGCTTTAGCTGATCAACTACACCTGGTAGGTGGTGGAAGTGAAAAACTGTGTAAAAAAATCTTTTTTTCTAAACTTCTCTCAACTCACTCAAACTGTAATCAGCTCTACATTTTATTTTGACATACTGTATTTTCATACTGCTGACATTTTCATATAGCTACTATTCATGAATCTGCAAAAAGTATTTTACTCTCAGTGTGTGCCGTTCATGCTGTGTCAGGTTTTAATTGGAATGGTTCCTCTTGAATGCAGCAATGTTACTTTAACATCATAAACATCAACCTGAGCAGAGTTTAGGTTAGGCAACTAGTCGCAGTGTCTGGAGAGTGTGGTAAATCTTCCTATCAGATGTAAATATTCAGGCACAGAAAAAGTATCAATATGAAATCCGTTGCAATATGAAGCTCTCTGTCTCAAATGGATAGTTTGAGGCCCCTGTAATCAGCTCTCCATTATGATGGTGCAAACCTGTGGATTCAATATGACTTAGAGTCAGCTTTGAAAAATTGTGAAACTTCACTGCCACATAATGCCATTTCAGACAACACCAGGCCTGGAGAGAACTGAAGCTCATAGAACATAAAACACAGCAGAACCTGATCAATCAAAAAATCCATCACTCTTCATAATAAAAGTTCGTAAACCCAACACAGACCCAGTAGAAAAGGGCGGACCATCCCTAGCCCTGACACTTGCACAAGCGTAAAGACACTTTTTTTCATTTCTGTAAACCACTGCTTTAAAAGCATCTGATGGTGATGGTAAATTTGGTCCGGGCAGGTAATTTTGGGCCGCCGCAGAAAATTTGGGCCGGTCTAGGCTCAAAATGCCCGGTCAGGTTTTTTGTCCCAGTCCAGCCCTGCTGCTGGAAAATAGTTTCTCACCAATGCTGTCATGAGGCATCATGACATCTGTGGCACTGTGGTGTTTTAACCCACTTTTTCCTGCCTTTAGTTGACGTGAATGTCCTCTAATCATCTCTGCTGCTTTTCCCGAAAAGCAGTCAGGCCTTCTGCAAGCCCTCTCATTTTCTTCCACGGTGCTCAGTGTGAGGTGACGTCTCTCTTCTGTCTGTGACAGCCGACAACAACGTCCACTGCAACGTGCAGAGGCTTCCACCCGGCCTCGGGTCACCGCATGAGGAAATGCCTGCAGCGCAAATTCACACTGAAGTTGTGAGTGCACTTGAGGAAATGTCACTGTTGAAGTGGAAAAAATGGCATGACTCACAGTCTGACCTGGGATCTTCCTTACAGTCAAACTACCTGGGGGCACCTGCAATGAGAATTTGCTCGGCTGTGTTTGGTGCAGAAACAAAATAAGAGTAAAAATCTTAAAAAATACAAAATATACCATGAATTAGACTTGGTGCAGTTGTCAATACAAACTCTCTTCAAATCTACAGAACATTGCAAGAGGATTCAAATTCATTAAAAGTTCTTTAAAATGACCTCAAAGTCAAAATTCATTATTTGTTAGCAGATCAAATAAAAAACAAAAAATAAGTATTCAGCGCCATGCTACAATAGTCTGCTGGAGTAAGGTTTTTAATAGTTTTGCCTGTTGATTTTGCTGATTTTTCTTAAGAGATTATCTCCAAGTTATTTCAGCTGGTTGGATAATGCTTACTTATCCCAATTTTCAAATAGAGCCTCAGATTCTTGACTGGTTTGGTTCTATACTTTGACTTGATGTTGTAGAACATTTACTTTTTTTTGTTCGATCACTCTTGTGTTTCTTTGGCCTTTAGATAAGTGGTCTGCTAAAAGGTAAAGTTTTAAAAACAGATATTTTTAATTATCCATTTGTCTTTCGATTCCAACAGGACATCCAGTTCCTCCTAAAAATCATCCACCCAACATGATGCTTCCACCACCATACTTCACCGTTGAAATAGTGTTTGTATCTTGTCTAGCTTCCATTTTCTCACAATTGCTCAGTGAGATATCCAAATACCTTTTTACATAACTTTATATACTTTTGCTGTTTTAAAACTATCTAGTTTTCTTAGAATGTCTTTTGGTCTTCGTTTTCACTGCTTTCCCTCAGTTTGATGACTACTCCCTGAATGAAGAGGTCTTTTGTCCAGAAAAAACTTTTTAATTGATTCACAGATAAAAGCCAACTGCATTTCCATTTATGATTAATGCAGTTTTTCACATGTATAAACTTATGTCAGTTAATATATGTTTACATTAAATCAATTTTATTTAAAATTAATTAAAGAGCCCGTTAAGGAAAAAATGTTTTTTTTTGTTTTCAAAACATACCATTCAGTCCCTAGTCCATACAGTTCATGTATGAAAAATGAATCTACAAGAAAAGCTTGCAACACATCCCAAAAATACCCCTACCCGCGCTCTCAGGTGAGCTGATCAGCTGCTCTTGAGTGTGGCAAAAAAAAAAAAGCGGAAACTCAGAGGGGATCGTGCCTTTGCTGTAGTAGCACTGAAAATTTTGAATGGGTTGCCTTTGCACATTAGACAGGCTTCTTCTGTATCTGATTTTAAATCTCTTTTAATACGCCACTTTTTTTCCCTTGGCCTTCGACACTTTGTTAGATGCTGATTTTTATGTAACATGATTTTACTGTGTTTGTTCATCTTTAATGTCTATTTATGTTTTTATATCCATCCATTATCTACCCCTTTGTCCTGCACTCAGGGTCGGGAGGAGGGGGCTGGAGTCTATGCCTCTATGTGTGAAGGCGGGGTACCCTGGACAGTCACCAGCACATCGCAGGGCCACATACATTGACAGACAACTATTCACACTCACATTCACACCTAGGGGCTATTTAGTATGCTCAATCGGCCTATCCCCAAATACACGCATGTTTGGGCGGAAACCGGAGTCCCGGGAGGAAACCCACGCGTGCAGCAACAGTGATAACCCCTGCGCCACCGTGCCGCCCTTGATTTTATATTTTATGCTATTTATTTCTATTTTATATCATGTACAGCACTTTGGTCATTTGTGTTTACTTAAAAGGGACCTCTTATAAAAACCTCCAGTCCTCACCTGTTTGCAGTAGAAAATGCGTGGAAAATTGTCACCTCAAGACATTTTTTAAAATGTGACAAAATAAGACCTGAAATGCTTCATCACTTGGTATCTTTAATGCCAAAACGTCTTTTAAGTTTTGTGAGAAGGAATGGCAACATTACAAACTGCTAAATGTTTTACCTTTCCAATGTTGTTTGAAGATAGATGGACGGACAGATAAAAAGAAAGGAATATTATGTATTATGTAAAGTGTGAGCATTTTCAAGTACCTTAAAATCCAAATGCAAGACATCAGCAGGAATGTTATTAATTTATTAAGAGACAGAACATACAATATGTATGTATGTTAGTCTGTGTGTGTGTGTTTGTGTGTGTGTTCATTGTAACTCACACTGGTAGTCTTTTATTTCTAATCTAAATGGAAAAGGTTTAACATGAAAGACACTTATTAAAATGATAGAATGAAATACACACAAACTGAACCAGGAACACAAGTAGAATTATTAGTAGGAACTCCTAAAATAGACAGCTCCATATTGGTGGTTACTCATATTTCAGAGCGTGACATGTGTTGCCGTTTCTAGCGTCTCTCTCCTCCGATGTGTCGCTTGCTTAAGACAGCTAGACCTCTGAAAATAAACAAAAGCTGCTCAGGGGAACTGGGGGAAGATGAAAAGAGTGGACATTAGCACACAAGAGCCACATGCACATGGCCTTGCCAGTGCTTTTGCAACTGTAGGTGTTATTTTGACACACACTCACACATACACACACGTCCACGTCGAGTGAACGCATGCACAGGCAACACACTTGCCCCCAACACCATGCACATACTCATGCACATGCGTCACCCAGAGGAAAGCCTTCAGGAAGCTTGATTTTTATCACAGTGGCCTCCTGCGCACACAGTGGCCCCCCACTCGAGGCAGATGGTCCTGACTCACGTGCTCAAGATAACAGTAGGAACACAAAGAGCAGCCTGTTTTTGGACCCTTTCCTTTTAGCGCATTGTGCAGCCTTAAGAGCAACAATAGTTACCATGGAGAGAATGGCAAATGTGAAAGTGGAAACCTTAAGAGGCGAGCTGCAATTTTAAACTTTCTCCTGAGTTTCATCTGACCGCAGAGCACTTTCCTTTGGTTGTGGGAAACTGTGAAATATAAATATCTTCACAAAGCCCAGCTCACTCACCTGCACACATGTGCACACATATAGACCAAACACATCTTACAGTCACTCACAAATCAACCAAATTGCATGTTTCGGTGATTTTCTAAATGAATATAAGAACACATCCTCTACAGAGAATGCACTTAAATATGGCATCTTTCTGCATGAAGGGTGAAGCTCGTTCACACCAGAGATCATAGTTCCAACACTCAACAGCCCAATATCAATCATTTATAGCTTGAGCCTGAAATCGGGTGTGGAAACATTAGGCTAGTGGCTACTTTGGCATTTCCCACTAATGCAGTGGAAAATGCCAAGGTAGCCACAAGCCTCATGTTACCACGGTAGTATTTCTCAGTGTGAATTACATAAGTTTGCTTTAATGCATTTGTCGTATTCCAGGATACATTAAAGAGTTTGGAGAAGAGTAACACAGGCAAGGACAGTAAAAGACACCAACCAATCAGTGTGGTATGTATAGAGTGAACTTTAAGTGTCTGTAAAGAGCCATGCATGTACAGGAAGGTGTATGTGCAGAAAAGAAGTGCAACAGATGAGGCCAAAGGAAACAACTGAATAAAACAAACAACCCAACTCTGAACCCTGAAGTTTCACTCAAACAAAACCCTGCTCATCTACACTAACTACAAACAAAACTGACAAGGTTTGGGTGTCCCTCTTTAGGCCATTGTGTCTAACATCCACATTCCTCTGCACTGCACAATTTAAATGTATGATATTCAAGCTGACCGAAGGTGAAAAATGGAATTTACAACAAACTGAAAGGAAACTAACAAATAGAACAAGTAGGGCCTGCTGGTTACCTGGTGGTTAAGGAGTTGCCCTGCAATTGGAAGGTTGTGGGTTTGAAACCCAGCACTGCCATTGGCACCACTGAGGTACCCTTGAGCAAAGAACCATCCCCGTACACTGCTACTGGGTGCTGCATTGCTGGCTGCCCACGGCTTCACTTTGTGAATGTGTTGTGGTCACAAGTGACGAATGGACACTTTACTTTCAGTAACAGAAAATAATTTTAGACAAGATCAGGAGGAGGTGATTACTAACCTGACCCCAACCGGACAGAAACAAACTAGAGAAAATATATGCATAAGAATATTTATGAAGTAAAGCAAGGGTTTAATATACAAGCCTGCAGTTAAATCACAGGAACACGTCCTCCTTGGATGTGTCAATCAAAATTCTTAAGGATGGAAACTGGGAGCTCCGGCAGTAATCCAGCAATGGGAGGTGAAACAAACGATCATCAATCCTCTTGCTTCTGGAGGCAACTTCGTCTTGATTTTATAAAGTAATAAATAAACTGAACCCAGAGAAGGTTCATCTGCGTACTTTTGGACATCCAGTGCACGGAACAGCCTGGACTGAAGAACCCTTACATAGTTCAAAGGTTCAGCTCTTAACAAGCCAGTGCACACCGTGTGAAGGACTGTGTGGGACTCTTAATGCTTTAGGAATGATCCAGTGTCCTCCAGCTGTTTGATCCAACTGGGCTCCATCAGATCTCTTATTGGCGAACCATTTGGACGGGGTGAGCGGCTTTCGTAAAAGGGTCAATGAGCGAGTAATTATGCAAGCTTAATGCACATGCAATTTCACCGCAGTAAGAGCATGCAGAGACAAAAGCTCTGATGCCAGCAAGATGTCAAGAGGCCTCTGGGTAATCAGCGTTCTTTTGGCATCATCAAAGGCCACAGTAGATTGGAACATTGCTATTATGCTTTTGGTGAGCATATGTTAAGAATGCTAGATGCTCGCAATGAAGGACGGTTCTTTCCCTGATCGAACTGTGTGCCAAGTTTTCTCCTTCACTGCAAGCGTATTCAGCTGAGACATGTTTGGTGAAATACATTTACACTGGCCTAACAATGCTAATGTAGCTAACAAATAATGGACGCTTACAGACACTTGTTAGCATCTTGCAAACTGCAGCTCTAAGTCATCAGACACTGGTTTCAATACATGTCCACCAGCTGTGTAATTTAATAGGCTTGCTTGTTATGGGGCAGCTAGAGGCTTAGTGGTTAGGGCGATCGCCCTGCGGTCAGGAAGTTGTGGGTTCGATTCCCAAGACTGCTAAGCACCTCTGAGGTACCCTGAGTAAGGTACCTTCCCCACACACTGCTCCCCCACACACTTCTCCCCACACACTGCTCCCCCCACACACTGCTCCCCGGGCGCTGTGTTCCTGGCTGCCCGCTGCTTCATTTGGTGAATGGATTAAATACAGGGAAAGAATTTTGTGCTGTATGACAGAATGGTCACTTTCACTTATGTGTATTCTGATACTGTATGACACTATTGTCTATGTAAAACAATAAGTGAACAGACCACATTCGGTTACTGTTGTTTTTTAGCTATGTAGCCTTTTAGTGATCATTGTTGTAGACAACAGTATGTCAGATAGTGTTAGAAACCATATAACCAAGATGTTTTTTGTGCTCTTACTGGTTCACTACAAAATATTCCGACTGGTTTTAACCCTTAGAAAATGAGCGACAAGGATCCGTGATGAAAATAAAATAAATGGTAAATTGTCACCATACAGCAAAGTAACTTCTTATATGGAAGTTCCTCCGGTTTGTGTTGATGCTCGAGGTGTCAGACGTCGTGCTGAGCTTTGTTTGGTGTTCCTGTGTCACAAAGAACCAAAGTTATTGTCATTTAAAAAACAAGTCATAATGAAAATAACCGTTACTGGGTTTTGAAAATGGCGTCACACACAAACATAAAGAACAAACATTTCTTTAAATTTAGGTCTTAGAAACAAACAGAAAAAACACAAGATCTTTGAACCCGGGAGAACCTTCAGGATAGCCTCCGCCCACAAGTGGGTGGGGAAAAACTCCAAAGGGAGGGGGTCCGGAGAGCGGCCGAGCGGCGGCACACCGAGAGAAAGAGCAGCAAACGTAGGAGAACAAATGTCGAGCACTGGTTCTAAGGACAAAATTATTATTAATCCAGATCACTTGACGTGGGATGTGTATAATCTAGTCTTTATCCCACAAATCAACTCATAATTGTGTAAATTCCGTCAATTTCTTTCCTTGGTGACATTGCTAACAGTGTCTTGTAAGAAGGTTGAATTAGCAGTCATGTAAAAGATGCAGTTGTTTCATAATCTAAACAGTCAAACAGTATGGTTTGGAAATATCAAACATGCTACAATGGTTTGCTGCTATGACTTATGAACAGCTTTGTCTTTGTCCCTTTGTCCCTATTTCTGGAAAAGTTCTGCTGAAGTCGAGATCTTTGCTCACTCTGTCCCGCTTCCCTTTGAGGGCTCATCTAATTAACTTCGCTTGAGCAAGTTCAAAAAACAGAATGGTCCTTAAGATGGCTTTAGGGATTCCCCAAGGAGAAACGGCCTAGTGGATGAGGGCTTGTTAAAAACTATACTGAAACAGAGATTGCTAACCAATAAGAGCTGAACTGAATGGAGCACTGACCTGAACAGAAAGATTTTTTTTAATTCAAATACCGTCTGTGATAATTCTTTCATAAGTGTTCTCTGGGAATTGCTGTTGTATTTGCACCAACCTAATATTCACTTTCACTAATGTTCCTGCGTAACTTGAAAGATTCGGAATGATCCAGACTCAATGTTTGGCAAGACCCGGTGTTTTATTGGTAGTAGCAAAGACTTGATGAAGTTGACAGTTTAATGTCTGATAAAGGGACAAGATAAGCTCGGCAACAAGCAAGATATTGCCAAATAGTGAGCCTGCATCAGTGTATGACAACTGTTATAACTTGTTTATAACTGCTTATTAATGATTTATAAACAGTCTACAAACCTAAGTAGCAACCGGACTATAAAGAATTTATAATCCCTTTATAAAGTGTTAGCAAATTTTATTTAACATAACGTAGAGGGTCACATTTGTTCATGAGAACTCCCGAGAGATCCCAGGCTGGATGAGTTGGTTTGTGAGCATAAACTGAAGATGAGTGACGTTGTTTTGTGGATAAATCTTGTAGTGTAAGACCTGTGATGACCTTTGATGATCTGTGACTGTATTCACTGTACACCACTGTAACACCACTGGAGGACTGTAATTATTCTGCTGAATGTATAAAAAAAACAATTCCAACATTTGTGCTCATCTCAAGATCTCAGACTGAACAGGCCAAACCCACTTGAGGAAGGGGTGCAGATGTGAGTGTGACTGAAATTTCAAAAGTAGATGAACCTGGCCGTCACACACCTGTCTCTGCATGTGCAGTTTTCTGGGCTGGTTCATCCTTTGCCCATGCATGGCTTCCCTTATTGTAGTTCCAAAGGCTTCACTACTTTACTGCTTCTTTGTTCTCTTCACCTCTGTTCTGTGGAGCACGTTCATCTTTTTTTCCCTTCAGCAAATTTGCCTGAATGTGTGAAGCTTCAATTCTGTTCAATTTTCTGCAAGAGAAAAGAATGGAGAAAAAATGTTTTACTTTTTCTCCCCTTTAATCTTTCTCTTTGTGTGTGTGTGTGTGTGTGTGTGTCTGTGTGTGTGTGTGTGTCTGTGTGTGTGTGTACATTCATGACCTAGGTGTGTCTGTAGTGTGATCTGTCTGGGGTTGTCATTTCATCACATGCGCAGTAGGGGGCACTAAAGAGCTGATAAATTAATGTCACGAATCTGTCTCTTAATAAGGCACTTCCTCTAGGTAAGTTCTCAGAGTGAATGTGTGTGTGTGTGTGTGTGTGTGTGTGTGTGTGTGTGTGTGTGTGTGTGTGTGTGTGTTTGTGTGTGTGTGTGTG
>JBBPCY010007265.1:0-5000 GCA_037974405.1 Brachyalestes nurse
TCATCCCTGCACTGGCTGCCTGTTCAGTTTAGAATTAATTACAAAATAGCATTACTTACATTCAAAGCTTTAAATGGTTTAGCTCCCACATACCTAACCAGTCTTCTGATACACTACAATCCACTATGTTCCTCAAGATCACAAAACTCCGGACTCCTAGTAGTTCCCAGAATTTCAAAAACTACAAAGGGGGGCAGGGCATTCTGATATTTAGCTCCAAAGCTTTGGAATAGCCTTCCAGACAGTGTTCGGGGCTCCGACACAGTTACCCAGTTTAAAAGTAGACTCAAGACACATCTCTTTAATCTGGCATTCATATTTATAAGTATATTTTTTTAGATGCTCCTTCTCCTACAGTTTTTGAAATATGGGCATGGTTCCAGCGCCATAACATTCATTAACATCCGCTTCAGTGAATCGATCAGATTTTTACACGAGTACTGATCGTGTAAAAATTCGATTTTTGTGGATTGACTCCAATTGTGTAATATCAGAGATAGAGGGTCGCTTTTAAAATGTGTCAGAGTGAGAGCCTGTGACATCATGCGTAATAATCTGCGTAAACAAATGCAAAGAAATGTGGAGCAAAATCCATAGCAGGCTTCAAAACGTGTCTGTTTGTTGTGTTTTAATAAAAAATTACTCAGCCCTTGAACACGGCACCGTCCACTTTTAGCCATCCTTAACCATAAATCACTTGCTAAGAGGCAGCACATTCCTTCCCTCCTTCAGTGGCGCAGTAGTAAAGCGCCGGCCTCTGAATCAAAGCATTGCATGTAAGAATCCACTGTGTGAGCCATTTTGTTTTTAACACAGACTGTTTTTTGCCCATAAAACCAAAGTTTAGGTCTCTAGACACAGGTTTCATAGCAACCACATAAGCACACTTTGCAATTTCTTGCAGAAATGCAGCTACATTATCTGGTATCTGTTAGTGAGTCTGCAGATCAGACAAAACCAAGATCAGCAGACTGGAAAGGTTCCCTGAACTGTTTGGCCACAGTGTTTGCTCTCTTTTTCACACATTAACCACAAACTACCAAACATCTTCAGCTTCTACCACAAACAATGAACAGCTCATTCTCTGCCTTCTGAAGATTCTCCTCCAGGGGGAGCTATGAGTGCTAATCGCTAGCTTAGTGCTAACAGGACACTGAGACCTTTCTCCCTCTTTCTCCCTCCCCTCTCTGTCTGTCTCTCTCTCTGCCTCTCATAGTTGTTGGTGTTGGGCTGCAGTGCTGTTTTGTACTACACTGTAAAGAAGAACATACTTTATTCTCCCCCTGTTACCTACTACTGACCTGCTGCTGGACATCAGTGCTGCACCTTCTCCTCCTCTCCTCCCCTCTGGACATCCTCCTCCTTCTCTGCTCTGCTCCTCTCCACCTCCTTCTCCTTTTCTCCTTTTCCTCCTTCAGCACCACCAGTCAAACTGGGAAGAAGCCAAGCAGCATGATCCCGACGTGCCAATCATCAGATCAGGAGAGGACCTCAGTGATCACACATACTCACACACACAAACACACACACACACAGCCTGCCGGTTGTGCATCTGCTGTTACTCTTTTAAAGGGAAGTGTGAAATTTCTGCAGTGTTTGTTGTCTAATTCATTCGTGCTCGTTCCAGCTGTTCTGCTGGGTTTGTGTGTTTGTGTGTGTGTGTGTGTGTGTGTCTGTGAGTTTGTGCATCCTGATGTTTCAATAACATTCCAGCAGCTGCAGTGTATGTGATATGTTGTGCTTCCTGTTTATGTTCTGTTACAAATTAGTCCAAAGTTATGACAAGATAACACACACACACAGACACAGATAACTCACCTGATCTATTGGTTGTATGCATGTTTGCTTTGCTGTTTGTTTAAAGAATAAATGGATAAATGCCTGTGTTCCTTTTTTATTGTGTTTTTCTTCACCCAGAGTGGCCGAGTGTGAGGTCAGTGTGTGAGCGTGTGTGTGTGCACACCACAGCCCACAGCACCACACACACACACACACACACACTTGTTAGCTGGTTATCATTAGCAGCCCAGTGTAAAAGCAAGGGAATGCAAGAGATATGGGGGGGGCGCTGTTCTTACTGGCTGAGCTGTAAAGTGACATCTGCCATCCTCTGTCACACTAAGGAGGAAGAGTTAATTAGCTTAGTATAATCACTTAAATATAACAGCTGATTCGGGAACCACACCACACACACACACACAGGCAGGGGCGGACTGGCAATCTGTGCGTTCTGGAAAAGTCCAGAACAGCCGTCCAGTCCATGGCCGTCGGCCTGCCTTTCTCCTTAACTGAGCAATCAGCTACCACCAGCAGATGCCGCTAAAACAATCAGGTGTAAAACCCATAGGTCAAAAGCCAACAAAACGAGTGAATCATTCTGTTGTAGAGGTATATAACTGTTGTATTTGTATTTGAAGGCTTAGGTTACTTTAATAAACACAGCCCCCATCATCACCACTGGTTGTGTGATGTTACTGTTGTGTGAGTATTTAATGTTTAATATTATTGGGAGATATCAGTAGAACCCTGCTAGTGACTGTTTGTATTTGTCCAACTGGTGGGCCTATATGGGAGAAAGTCCAGGGCCGTTTTTTAATCCTAGACAGGGTCGAACTGACCATCTGGCGTTTCGCCCACTTTCCTTGTGGGCCGACGTGCTATTCGGGCCAACACTACTTATTTACTTACTTACTTACTTACTTTTATTTATTTATTTATTTGTCTGACCGGCCTATACGACTTGTAGATAAGCGCTGGGCTGACCCAATCAACTCTTTAAACACCACCACCACTTTCGCTTTGGTCCCTGTGCCTGTGTAATGCATTCGCCAAAAAAAGTCAACACAGGAGTTTAATGTATGACCACTGGCCCCTGAAACACTCCTCTGCGGCCCATTAGTTCTTTTCTTTGCTGATATGGGGCTGGTTCAATCATATCTTTAGACTCCTCCCCCTTTTGGCTCTGTGCTAAATCACATACCGTCACATACCGTCACCGCTAGGAGAACGGCTATTTGTAACACATTGTGTACACTGACTAAAACAATAGACGCTTAAGTTCTTTCATGTCTTCCATGCTGAAGTAAATCATCTTGTTAAAAGTGAGGAAATTATTTTTTAACAGTGAGACAGCAGTTCATTGTCTATGATTGGTTGTGGGGTGAGTAGAAGCCAACTTTTGGGGCTTGGTGTTAGAGGCGGCTTTTCTGTAGGTATTTATGAACAATATTCAGACCTGAAAGACATCCACACTTTTGAAAATCTCTCTCTCTCTGTCACGCATGTGCACATACAGAATGCTCTCTTTTTTCCCCCAAATATTCATTAAAAGATTCGTCTGCATCATTTTTGACTGGGTAAGTTCAAAATGTATCGATTACTACTTACTACTGTTAAATACTACTTTTATTGAATACTACTTTGTTGGTATACACATTCATGGGAGCGCAAAGATGGGTGGTGTGCGTAATTGTGTAATTTTTGTCCCAGTCCCCCCCTGGACACACACCAGGTTTACCTGTCAGTAATGAACGCGAGTGCTGATTCCTCCACCTTGTGGAGAAGCTTCTGAACAGCAGGAACAGGTGATGTTCAGAGGTGTTTTTTCCTGACCCCAGTTCCTAAAGGTCATGAGGTGAAGGAAAGGTGTGGAGAATTCCTGAGGAAAAGACCAGCAACGCTGAGGGTCTGACCGCAGGGGGTCCGCAGTGTATGTGTGAGTGTTTGTTAAAGATTTATTGATTAATAAAGTACCTTACTTCACCTGGTTGTTATTTTTATTTATGCCATGTGTACAAGGTGAAAGAATACTTATTTTAAAAGTGTATGGCAGAGACAAAACAAGCTGGATTTTAAAAATGTAAATGAAAATCTGTACTGTAGGGACAAAAAATTGATGTTGGGCCAGGGTCAAAAAAATCTTGTGAGGACAGTCAGGACTGTCTCTGATTCAGTAGGTGGAGACAGAGGGCCATTTGGAATTGGGGGAGGGGCCTGGAGGGTCTGTATACAAGTTTACACTACCATTTAACCTAATTAATAATTCATAATTAACTGCACATCAGACAACATTCTACAGCTGATACCAAAGCTTATTATTAAATATTTAATTAATTAATTCATAATTTCCCTGCCAGAGTTCCAGAAATGAAACAGCAGTGTTGACCTGCACTGACCAGTAGGAGGCAGCACTGAAACACAAACAGCATTCTGTTCCCTTTCTGGAGCCTCTGGGTAACACAAACACAGGCAGGAAACCCTGTACACACCCTCTCTCTCTCTCTCTCATACACACACACATACTAACACACTATAAAATGCACTAACACACACACACACACAGATTAACTATAAAACATGCGCTAACACACACACTCAACCACAGGCTAACACACATACAAACACTAAGAGAGAGAGAGAGAGACTGAGACAGAGAGAAAAGAGAATGAGAGAAAGGGAAAAAGAGAACGAGAGTGAGACAGATAGAGGGAGAAAGAGAGTGAGACAGAGAAACAGGGTGAAAGAGAGAGTGAGACAGAGAAACGGGGAGAAAGAGAGAGTGAAACAGAAAAACGGAGAGAGGGTGAAAGAGAGTGAGACAGAGAAACAGGGAGAAAGAGTGAAACAGATAGAGAGAAACAGAGAGGGAGAGAAAAAGAGACAAAGAATGAGAGAGAGAACAGAGAACAAGAGAGTTCTAAAACTGGATTTTGATCATGCGAGGACTAAAACTGGATTTTGATCATGCGGGGACTAAAACTGGATTTTGATCATGTCAGGACTAAATTGCATTTTGACAATGTGGGGACTAAAACTGGAACAAGAGAACAAGAGAGTGAGACAGAGAGAGAGAGTGGTTGGAGGCAGTGGTTGGTGACTCAGATCATTTTGAGTTGCTTAGCAACAGGAGGAATTGTTTTCAATCTGAGAAGCAAAATATGAACGTCTGGATTTCATTGAAAGAGAGGAAGAGAGTGTGTGTGTGTGAGTGTATGAGCCTG
>JBBPCY010007265.1:10000-15835 GCA_037974405.1 Brachyalestes nurse
CAAAAGCTGGGACACTCTGTGCCATTTCTACCCGATTACAGCATCCAGCTTTTAGTAACACACACATACACACAAAAACACACACACAAATCTGTAAAGCAAGGTGGGCTACAGGTAGGCAGGAAGTTATGCAGTAATGGAGTAAACATTTCAGAATACCTGCAGATATTAATTATTAATAGAATACTGCATAATTCATAGTGGAAACTAAATAATTCAGAGTAAATGCTGAAGAATTCATACTAGATAAAAGATAATCCATTGTAGATACTGAATAATTAATAATAGATACAAAGTAATCTGTAGTAGATACTAAATAATTCATAGTGGATACTATAGAATTCAGGATAGATACTGAATAATCCATAGTAGATGCTGAATAATGAATAATAGATACAAAATAATGTGTAGTAGATACTGAATAATTTATTGTGGATACTATAGAATTCAGTGTAGATACTGAATCATTCATAGTGGATTCTAAATAAGTTTATACTGAATAACTGTAAGTGTAGTTTAAGCATTGACTCACAGAAGCTACACCCAATTTTCTGTTTAAAAAATGCAGTTGAGAAAAATGCCTCACCTGGATGAGGGCGGAGCTAAAGACTCACCTGAGCAAGATTAAGAAAACACACTTGAAGCTGGCAGAGCTCATCCCTTGTTTACAGAGAGGAGGATTAAATCCACACACACACACACACAGTGCCAGCCTGGAAAACAAAAGACCCTTTCAGACGCTTTTCATTTTCCTCAACTGCATTTTTTAAACTGAAAATTGGGTGTAGCTTCTGTGAGTCGATGCTTAAACTACACTTACAGTTATTCAGTATAAACTTATTTAGACTACTATGAATGATTCAGTATCTACACTGAATTCTATAGTATCCACAATGAAGAGCTCACATTTTAAATATTTCTCTCTCTCTCTCAGCCACCATGTTGGTTCTCCTTGCTGGGATCTTCCTCCTCCACATCACCACAGTCATCCTCTTACTTGCTGCCACCATTGAGAATGTAAGTGCCCCTCTCTCTCTCTCTCTCTCACACACACACACACACACACACACAGGCTGACAGGGATGCAAACATTTCCTGACTGATATATTTTTTTCGTTTCTTGTTAAGTGGCCAGTTCTCAGTCAGAATTAGTTCTGTGCTTTTTGTCACTGTGTGATTTTGTCATGTGGCCCCTGGCCCACTGGCGGCTTAGACCTCTGAGCTCATGTCCACAAAACCCACCAGCTGAACCCTCCTACCAGAATACAGTAAAACTGAATAAATCTGCTATGTGAGTTTAATGACTCTCTCTCTCTCTCTGTAGGGTTGGTGGGTGACGCAAATAATGTCTACTGATATCTGGGCTCGCTGGGATTGGGATAAGTCACACTGGAACTACACTACACTACCCCCCAATTACAGTGAAGGTATATATACACACACTACCATCTAAATGTTGCTGCTGCTCCCCCAAAGAGCACTTGTAGGTGTTTCTGATAAAATAGCCAGGAGCTGTGGGGTATAAGTAGGTGTTCCTAATTAATACAATTCTAACAAGATGTGTGTGTGTGTGTGCGTGTGTGCATGTGTGTATATGAGTGTGTGTTACATGCATGTTTGGTATGAGGTGAGTCACTTCGTTGAACAATGCAAATCTTACTCACAGGAAGCGTAAAGGGGGGGTGATAGGGTGGGATATTTCTCAGCATGTATTTCTTTATTTTTTTTTAGAGTGTGGAGGGAATGCTGTGACAGGAGAGGCTGTTAGGGCGAGACTCTATAAACAGAATCTGAATCAACTTCATTGATCCCGGATGAAACTGCTTATGTTAGAATTCACATTTGTGATTGGTCAGAATACCAATAGCACACAATAAAGACATTTTGATTGGTTGAGGGGATATTTAAATATTACAGACTTTTATAATATTAGTCACAGTCATCAATGAATTACACAAAGTTTGGGGGGGGGGGGGTTGAAAGTGCGGGGCTGAGTGTGGGGTGGCAGCAGTATAAATATGAAGCTTAATTTTGTGATGATTCTGATTATATTAAGGAGCCGTGTGTGTGTGTATGTGTGTGTAGAGTACCTACAGGCTGTGCAGGCGAGCTCCGTGCTGGCGTGTATTTTCTCTGGAATCGGTTTGTTCGTGTTCGTAGCTCAGCTCTACACACTGCCCAAAGGAAAGCGCTTCACCTTCTCCGGCATCTTCCAACTACTGGCCTGTAAGACACATACACACCACCACCACCACCACCACCACACTTGGAATCATACACACTCAATACACTCACTGAGCCGAAATTATTAATGCATGGTTCTGTAGCCATGGCAACATTCTGCTCTTACATGTTTAACCCACCATTAACGTTAACCCCCCTTCACCCCCCAGGTCTGTGTATTATGATCGCTGCCTCCATTTACACCGACATTTTCCACCGAGGTGAATCGGGTAATTACGGCCCCTCCTTCATCCTCGCCTGGATCTCCTTCGCCCTCACATTCATCTCCTGCATCATCTACTTCGTCCTGCGCAAGAAAACCACCTGAAGACCCTACATGCCCACACACACACACACACACTCACTTGATTTTAATCAGTACTGAGTGAGTGTCTTCCCTCGTTAACCTTCAGAATAATTATCCAGTAACGAAAGTCACGATTCCACTGTCCGGCACCGACTCGACTCACTGAAGACTCCTGAGAGAAAGTTGTGCAGCGGGAAACCCTTCGGTGTTGTCTGTGTGTGTGTGTGTGTTAGGTAGGTAGTTTTTGTTTAGAACAGGTTCTGTTGAGGGTTCTGTGGAACCGGGGGAGATTATTACTTCATCCATAATTGCTGTGATGTTGAAAAGATGTTCTATCAGTTTTAGAGATTAACTGTTCCTCCATGGAGAACCCAAACTGGGAGAGGATGCACCATCTGCACCATTAAAGGCTAATGTAATCAATGTTATTCTGGGCCGTGTGAGTGTGTATGAGTGTGTGTGTGTGTGTGTGTGTGTGTGTGTGTGTGTGAGAGAGAGAGAGAGTATGAGTGCGTGTAGTGTGTGTGAGTGTTGAAGGTGGGGGCTCTGGATGGTGGGGCTGAATAAAGGCTTTTTTAGAGCCGAACGCAAGAAATGATTATTTTATTTTTGTTACAGTCTCGCTTCATGAATCTGATCATTTATATTAAAGTCTGATTAACTGCCACAGTGACGCACGTGTGTGTGTGTATGCTTCAGGATCCACATTTCAAGCTAATAATTAAGTATAATAATATTTTAATAAACGTGAGTTGAATGTCTTTGATACTGGATTTATTTTTATGTGTTTTGTTTACACACACACACAGCTGTGTGAAATTTACACTGTGCAGACACACACCGTACACTCTTTTTTTGTACATCAAGTGAGAGGAACAAAATTGTACCTCACATATTTGTACATTCTAGGGGGCAATATTGTACCCCAGAGGAACAACTATGTACTTTACATGATAGTACAAACGTGTACCTTATTGTCTCAGTAGGGTACAGCCCTAGTGACAAAGCCATTTTGTACCTCATAACGTTTCTTTTCTAAAAGAAACACAAAGAAAACAAGTCACATTCAGTATCATTTAATAATTCGATTTCTGATACAAACAAAATACTATTTCATGTTGACCATATTTTACCAATATTTTGTTTTAGCACACAACTACTGTTTATTATATTTACTGAGTTTTTTGTGAAATCAGGTTCAATTTTATGCACTAAAATTTGCCTAAAATGTATGCACTAAAAATGCTACTATACACTTAAAATTACCATCACATTGTGTTCCACTGTATGTTGAAATAACCACCATAAAAATAAACCATATTAATTATAAATAGGGGTGTCATACAATTAAAGAAATAATCGAATTAATTGCAAGCTCTGTAATTAATTAATCGAAACATTTTTTTCTTTTAAAAAGCTGAAGCGGAACCTTCCCCTGGGGTTGGGGTCTCACGTGTTTCACTCCTACAAAACGCTAGGTGGATAAGTACGCCACCCGTGTCAGTTTAGGTTCGAGTGCCTGGTCCAGAGTGGCTGCTGGTGCCTGTATCGGGCTGTTCTGGCTCTGACTCCCGGGTTAGCTCCTAAAAGCTTTGCGTTGAGGTGATATTTTAGACGGGATGTACGCCGATAATACAAAAAATCCTTATTGCATGAATTGCAGTGAAGGATTCAACCGTTCCATCTGTCCCTTCTTAGCTGTAAACTTTCCACTCACTGGGCCAAGCAGCGCGCTCTTGTCTTCATTTTACAGAGGCCTGTGGTCTTAAAGTCGATTAATCGGCGTTATTGTTCCTGTAAATAATTGATCGAAATTAACACATTCATTCAACACCTCTAATTATGATAGTAATAGTAATTATTATTTATCAGACGGGTGTGTGTGTGTCTGTGATTTCTGAAAAGAATCAGAAATATCATCACTGAAGTTCTTTTTCACGTCCAGCATCCCATCGGCCAATCACCAGACGGATGATGAAGAAGCATTAACCAGTTATAAAACAGACACCCAGCTCATTCAGCCCACTTTATTATCAGGTTATAAACATCACAGAACACTGGAAACAGTTTCACACACAAAACACACACAGTAGGGGGTGCTGTGTTGGTGTTAGAACAGGTACACAGGGGTCATAAGGTCCTCCAGAGGGGACAGGGCTTATGCAGTCAGTTTAGAAGACAAAAAAGGATGATATGTGCTGCACTATTACTAATGTTTAATAATTAACATCTCTGATTAAAACCAGGCTGATAAACTCTCTAGCAGCTAGTTAAGCTTAGCGTAGCTTGTTAGTTTTGGAGGTGGGCTAAAACAGAGCTAATTAACTAATCATCAAAAACAGGGTTTAAAGAGACGCTCAAGTTTCCATGGCAATGCAAACCAGTGAACTGCAGAGCAGTAAGGTGGTGAGGGCTGGCTGTTAGTGATTGGCTGGTGGTGAGGGCTGGCTGTTAGTGATTGGCTGGTGGTGAGGACTGGCTGTTAGTGATTGGCTGGTGGTGAGGGTGTGGCTGTTAGTGATTGGCTGGTGGTGAGGGTGTGGCTGTTAGTGACTGGCTGCTGTTGAGGGTGTGGCTGCTAGTGACTGGCTGGTGGTGAGGGCTATCTGTTTGTGATTGGCTGGTGGTGAGGGGCTGGCTATTAGTGATTGGCTGGTATTGAGGGCGTGGCTGTTAGTGATTGGATGCTGGTTTGTTCTTGTTAATGTAGTAAATTCAGCCTGGACTGTCTTTTCGGACAACTGGATGAGTACAGAGGAGATGTCAGCTTCTCTGGAGCACTGATCATCGGCTTTCACTTCTCAAGAGATCAGGCTGCACCCTCCCCCTTCACCCCCTTCACCACCATAACCCCCCCCCCACCCCCCCCATCGTCCACCACTCCCATGGGTTATTAAAGCATTATAACAGACTGAGACTGGGAGTCCTATGAGGGTTATTACAGAACAACTGAAGACAGTGGGTGGAGTCAGAGGGGGCTGTAAGTCTCCTCTTCTGACGGACATGGAGATGCCCTGGGGGAGGAGAGAACGAGAGAGAGGGAGGGAGACAGCGAGGGGCGGAGGAGAGAAAGGGAAGGAGAAAGAGGGGGGCGGATGAGTGAGCGAGAAGGAGAGAGAGGGGCATGGAGGAGAGAGAGGGAGGGAGATGGAGGGGAGCGGAGGAAAGAGGGAGTGGAAGAGGGAGGAGGGTGAAGGCGAGAGAGAGAGGGAGAGAGCGAGGGAGGAGGATGAGTGTAGTAGGGAGAGAGAGGAGGGGAGGGAGGTGGAGAAGGAGAGGGAGGTGGGGAGGAGGACTCGCCGTGG
>JBBPCY010007308.1:0-15831 GCA_037974405.1 Brachyalestes nurse
ACAGACAGAGAGACAGAAAGAGAGAGAGAGAGAGAGACAGAGAGAGAAAAACAGAGAGAGAGACAGAGAAAGACAGAGAAAGAGAGAGAGAGACAGAGAGGCAGAAAAAGAGAGAGAGAGAAAAAGAGAGAGAGAGAGAGACAGAGAGAGAAAGACAGAGAGAAAGACAGAGAGACAGAGAGACAGAGAGAAAGACAGAGAGAGAGAGACAGAGAGAAAGACAGAGAGAGAGAGAGATGCCTGAGCTTGCTGAGCCGGTGAGTCTGAGAAACTCAGTCGTTCTCCCTGTAGAGATAAAAACACACAAAACACAAAATGAGCGAAGATTACACCTCTGCATGTGCGTGAGGCTCCGCGTCCTGACGTCAGTGATTAATGTTTGATGAAAGTCATTTGTTCTGAGTGTGAAATCATGGCCTGCGATGCAGTGCTTCTCCCAGGCCGCTCTCAGCCGTGCTATTGTGCAATTTTTTTCAAGCTCCAACAAAACTCCCCTTTGGCTGCTCTCATTTACCAGCACACCAGAGCCATGGGGCTTTGAGTGCGAGAGGCGCGTCACAGCAGAGTGTGCGGCGCTTTTCTGGCACTATTTTTAACTTTTCAACTGTTTAATCCTCGATCAGCAGTTGCTGTCACAAGAATTGAGGCCTTCTGACAACAGCAACAGGACCAGAAACACTAAAACCAACCCTCAGCTTTGCATTCGAGCTGTGCAAATATGATCATTCACTGAATTGTGATCATTCTTCACATCTATACTACATTTATTTATTTACTTGCTCATCTGAGTAACTGTTCCCATTCCTCACTGCCATAATTCAGCCCCTGAATGAGGATGCAGTGGCCGCTTACAGCCTGCAGATGGCAGCAGATACAGAACCTAGTGCTCTACTGTTTCATCCCCAGATGAATAAAAGATCACAACACAATTTGGTCTTTCGGATTACTTATATTTGGCCGTAATTGTGCTGATGTGTTTCGTTCATGCGGAAATATATTTACAGGGACACGAGAAAATTCGACGCAGCAGTGCCAGAGTCGACTGGCCGCACCCCCGGTCCTTCTGGGTTTGTCTAGTCAGTCCTGAGGCTGTTTTACAGTCAGAAATTATTCATGCGTTTATAGCTGAGCCAAAAAAAATGTCAGACAAGGAGAACACGCTGTAACTGTTTTAGAGAAACGTGAGCAGATCAGTGTGTGTGTGTGTGTGTGTGTGTGTGAGTGTGTGTGTGTGTGTGTGTACTGTGTGTAATGTGTGTGTAATGTGTGTGTAATGTGTATAATCTGTGTGATGTGCATGTGTGTGTGTGTGTGTGATGTGTGTGTAATGTGTGTGATGTGTGTGTACTGTGTGTAATGTGTGTGTAATCTGTGTGATGTGTGTGTGTATGTGTGATGTGTGTGTACTGTGTGTAATGTGACACTTTAGAAGTAGAGAGAAGAAGTGTCAATCATTGGGTCCAAGCAAATATGTAAATCTAACCACTCCAAAGAAATCAGACCAATTCCTATGAAATTTGTCCGTTTTGGTAAAATGGTTGTTGGGCTGTTGCTTAAAAAGTGTTTTGTGTCCACCCCACTCCAGGGGGCGCTAGTGACATGCCAACCCAGGGACACAGATCTCTTATTCTGTATCAAACATGTTGGGCTGCAAGCTCACCAGTCTTTGTGTGTACTGGAAAAGTCTGAGTGTATGAAACCATCAGCCAAAAACTGATGAGGAAATAAAAACTTTGACAAATTCTATATGACCGTTGCGGTCAAAAATATGAGCACAAAGGTTTTTAATTCAACAATTCAAAAAATGGGAAAAAAGTCAACATGATAAAAGTATTGGTCACTGTTCTCAAAGTACTGATCCCATCTACAATTGAACCAAAAAGCATATGGTCATGTACTTGATCACAATAATATTGTCATATTTCCTAAATCTAAAAAAAACCAAGGCTGCGGCCGGTGGACGTGGAGTTCATGAAGGCACTTCAGGACAAGGTCAACGTGGTTCCCCTCATCTCCAAGGCCGACTGCCTGACGCCAGCAGAGATGAGGAAGATGAAGGACAGGGTAAACAAACACACACACACACACACACACACACACACACACACTCTTTACGTAATAATGTAGTGAATGTCACGGTCTCTGTTGTGAGTGTGTGGTTTGTCCTTGTGCTGAAGGTGAGAGAGGAGACTGAGAAGTTTGGAATCAAAGTGTATCAGTTCCCCGACTGCGACTCTGATGAGGACGAGGAGTTTAAACAGCAGGACCGAGAGCTGAAGGTCAGCATGGCTGGATTGTTTCTGTAAAATCTGTTTAAACTTGAATGAAAATTGATGGAGCTGCCCAAGGTTAACAAGCTTAGCAACAATATTTGAAGGCCAGTAATAGTGTCAGATTACACACAACTACAGTACTGTGCAAAAGTCTTGAGTCCCCCCATCATTTCTTCGTGTTTTGCATGGAATCAGTTTTAACAAATATTTACCATTAAAGTTAAGTAAATGCAAAATGAAGAGAGTTCTTTTGTAGATGCAGGTTTTGTTACAGCAGCTTTGATATGAAGGCTGTCATTCATTTATCCAGCATCTCAGCCACTTATTATAACCTGAGGGTGGGGTGGGGGGGTGCCTATCACAGCTCACACACGCACACACACACACACACACACACACACACATATATATATATGTACATATTTTCTCCATGCTGTGTGTGTGTGTGTTTCAGGAGAGCACTCCGTTTGCTGTGATTGGGAGTAACACCGTGGTGGAGGCTCGAGGTCAGCGGGTCAGAGGGAGGCTCTACCCTTGGGGCATTGTTGAAGGTGAGCTCAGTATGAAGAGAAGGAGTGGTGTGATGATGTGATTAGAACATTATGATGAAAGCACTGTTTGAGGACAGTACTGTGCAAAAGTCTCTGGATTTTGCTTCCAAAGATCCAGACCTCCCTGTATCTTTTAATGTGGTCTTGGTGAACAGTTCTCCAGGCTTCCTGAAGGACTCTTAAAAAGTGTGTACCAGGGGTTACTAAGGTGAAGTTTAGGTGTAGGTGTAACATCACTAACATACACTATTGCACAAGTCAGTGGAATGTCCTCACAATTACAGTAATACCGTTGTGTGTGTGTGTGTACAGTGGAGAATCAGTCACACTGTGACTTTGTTAAGCTGCGGAACATGCTGATCCGCACACACATGCACGACCTGAAGGACATCACGTGTGACGTTCACTATGAGAACTACCGAGCTCAGTGCATTCAGCAGATGACCAGGTACCTGCTGAGCACTCCGTCACGATCCAGTAATATAACGATCATTTCATTTCATGCTTCTCCTTCTTTTTCTACTTACTGCTCCCGATTAGTTGTTGCCACAGCAGATCGACTGTCTCCATTTCTTCCATGTCCTCTGCATCTTCCTCTCACACACCACCTACCTGCGTGTCCTTCCTTCTCCCAACACACACAGTCTCTCCTCAACATCCTCCTTCCAACACACTCAGAGTCTCTCCTCAGCATCCTCCTCCCAACACACTCAGAGTCTCTCCTCAACATCCTCCTCCCAACACACTCAGTCTCTCCTCAACATCCTCCTCCCAACACACTCAGTCTCAGCTAATGTCCAAACCAGCGCAGTCTCCCCTCTCTGACTTTTCCTCCAAAAGGTCCAACTCGAACTGTCCCTCTAATGAACTCATTCCTGATCCTGTCCATCCTCATCACTCCCAACACAAATCTGAACATTTTCAACTCTGTCAGCTCCAGCTCTGCTTCATCTCTTTTCCTCAGTGCCACTGTCTCCAAACCATCAAACCATCAACTCAGACAACACAGCTGGGCTCACTACTGTCTTTATTTAGCCCATTTCATGCATTGTGTTTAAATTAAGAGGTTGAAAGTGTCTGTGAGGGATAAACTGTTTTCACCTTCAGCAAACTGACACAGGACAACCGTGTGGAGAGCCCTATTCCCATCCTGCAGCTCTCCACTCCGGACGTGGAGACGGAGAAGCTGATCAAGATGAAGGACGAGGAGGTGAGAAGACACCAGAAGAACATAGTGCACTTCAGTGAACCCTTTTAACAAATAGATTAAAAGTGCTTATTGTTTGGTGGTGGTGTTTAAACTAAATTATAACCATTTAAATAAGTAACTAATTAATTAGTCAATTGCTTCTCTCTCTATTCCACTGCTGTCTTTCCTTTTTTCTTTCCATCTCTCTCTCTCTCTCTCTCTGTCTCTCTATCTCCCTCTCTCTGTCATTCTCTCTCTGTTTTCTGTTTCTATTCCTTCCCTCTCTTTTTTCTATTTCCATCACCTCTCTCTCTCTCTCTCTCCTTTTCTCTTTTGGCTCTCTCACCCTCTCCCTGTTTCTCTCTCTTTATCTCCCTCTCTCTCCGTCTTCCTCTCTCCCTCTCCATCTCCTTTTTCTCTCTCTGCTTTCACTCTCTTTTCCTTTCCCTCTTTCTTTTTTCTCTTTCCATTCTCTCCTTCTCTCTCTCTCCCTCTCTTTCTCTCTTTCTCTCTCTCTCAGTTGAGGAGGATGCAGGAGATGCTTCAGAAAATGCAGCAGCAGATGCACGAGCAGGACTTGTGAAGTGCAGCAGGTTGCTGAGATGAAACATCCTCACACAGACTCTCGATCACGACGCCGCGTCTGAGGAAGCGTTTTCTAGATTTAGTGCTTTGTAACCACGCTGTGCCCACAAAGCCAAGGCATTGACCGTTACAGCAACTCTAACTGAGGTTAATCAGAGACACCATTATGTTCTAGATATTATTTTATCGTACTTCTTCTCTAGAATCTCCATCCTTATCACTCGTCTGATATAAACAGTTTCTAAAGACACCGTTTCAGTTGGTTTCTTCTTCCACACTTCCTCACAGGGTTGTAGATGATGGGGAATGCTCTACTATGGGTTCCTGATAAATAATGATAATAATAATATGTTTTATTTAACTATTTATTATAGCTCTTAGTAGCCCGGTAGCAGGTTTTTGTGTCCACAGAGAGTAAATAAAGCTCCATGTCTGTATAAGAGTCCACTGTAAATAGCACGCATGTGCTCTACACAGCTCTTCAAACTCTTTTGAAGGGTTTTTAATCGTTTATACTCATTTTCCTTTTTCCCTTTCTCTTTTATAGAGGCAGCATTTCTGTCACTCTTTGTAGTTTGTCTTTTGCTGATAAAAAATAATTAATATTGCAAAGTCTAGTTTGGCTTTTTTACAGGTGCAGGTGAACAAAAAGGGCCGCGTTTGTTAAGCAGCGATGTTGGAGGTGTTCGTTCACTGATTTGTGGGTATGTGTGCTTGACGTAGGTTTAGGTAATCCGGCGTTTCTGTGTTCAGTATTTTAGGTGGTTTTATCTGCATGCCAAACAGTCACTTTGTTTTTATGAGAAATAAAGGAATTTAAATAGTCTTCTATTGTTTTGTGTTCATTTTCTTTATTTCTGATCAGAAGTAAAGCATCTTCTTATCAGGAGATTACTGAAGTCTGACTTGTTTCTCCTAAACCCCTGTTTAGGTTAAATAAGGAGCAAGAGAAAAAAATTAACTTAAGACAGAAGTTCTTCTGTTGTTCTCATCGGCTTCTCAGGTTTCTTCTCTTTAACCTTGTGGAACTCAAAACTGTCTGACTTTGGTAGTCGAGACTTGAATTTTATCACTAAGACACATCTCAGATGTTGTTCAGACTCATTTATAAGAAAAAACACATTTTATTTTTTCATTCTCTGGTTTATCTGAAGATCAGATGATCTGAGACAAAGATCAGAGCAGAGAGAGAAAATAAAGGGCATTTTTAAGATCTTAAACTGATTCTGGATGTTCTTTTAATCTTATGACCAGTGTTTCCCAAAGTGTGGGCTGCACCCTCTTGTGGATGATATAGGTACTGCATTCTATACTTTCCACCCTATACTTTCAGAAAAACAATCAGAAGTAATAAAACCATGGGATATAAATGACGTGTTTTTCTTCATTTATCTGGCCTATTTTTGATCCTGAAATACGTATCTCTGGGGAATCGTAATTGCTGTAACACCTTATCATTGGCACCTTTAGCATTTTGGTTTCGACTAAAAAAACAAAATGAGATGAACAGACCCTAACACATTTCTTCAAAGAATTCTGGATGGACTAAGAACTTCTGCTGCAGATCAAAAGGGATCTCTGTATTTTATTCCTGTTTTTTTTTTGCTTGACCCTCATTTTGTGGGAATACAGAATACAGTAACTTACATTGTAAATGCTTCACTCAATACAGCAAATTACACTGGAAGTCATGTTACACTAAATACAGCAACTTACAATGTAAATACAGTAACTCACCCTGTAAAAACAGTAATTACACTGTAAGCACAGTAACTGACACTGTTAATACAGTAATTCACACTGTAAAAACAGTATCTCACCCTGTAAATGCAGTAAACCACTGTATATAGAGTAACTCACACTTTAAATAAAGTAACCTACACTGTAAATGCAGCGACTCACTGTAAATACAGTAAATCACACTGTAAATGCAGTAACACACTGTAAACACTGTAAATCTCACTGTAAGTACAGTAACCTACACTGTTAATAGAATACCTCACACTTTAAATAAAGTAACCCATACTGTAAATACAGTAAGTCACACTGTTAACACAGTAACTCACACTGTAAATACAGTAACTCAAACTGTAAATGCAGTAACTCACACTGTAAATACAGTAACTCATAGTGTAAATACAGTACCTCACACTTTAAATAAAGTAACCTGCACTGTAAATACAGTAACTCACATTGTAAATACAGTAACTCATAGTGTAAATACAGTACCTCACACTTTAAATAAAGTTACCTGCACTGTAAATACAGTAACTCACATTGTAAATACAGTAACCTACACTGTAAACACTGTAGCACTATAAATACTGTCAAAACTGTACCTTAATGACGGTATACCAACAAAGAAATAACAGAAATAGGATAGGAAGCTTGAAAAATGCAAACTGTGTAAAAGTGAAAGTAGCACTTGTTGAAAAGTGAAAGTAGCACTTGTTGGAGTTTTAACAGTTATTAGTCTGTTTTTTTAGCTCTGTTTTTCTAAACAAACTGGCATCAGCTCATCTCGAGGTCAGAACCAATGGGTTGTGGTTATGTTTTTTTTTTTTAGAGTAGTAAAGTAAGAGGAACTTTAACTCGCAGTTGATTGGAGGAGTTTCGCTCGCGCGCATCACCTCCTCCTCCTCTTCCTCTCCTCCTCCTCTCCTCTTCTTCCTCTCCTCCTCTTCCTCTCCTCCTCCTCCTCTTCCTCTCCTCCTCCTCCTCTCCACCTCTCATCTGCAGCATGGAGGAGAGTCCAGGGCGCGGCGGGTCTCCGTCCCTACGCCGGTCGCTATGGAGACCCGTCCAGATCTCACTGAGCCCCAAGACCAGCAAGAAGGAGGTGAAGAAGGATCGACTGATGTCCTTCAAGAAGAGAAAGCTGACGGCTCTGGCGAGGGCCATCTCCGTGTCCCAGCCCGACTTGCGCGAGGGGAGCAGCACACCTGTCCGGCTGTCCGGATCACCTGTGCTCGAGAGGGTCTCGCGCTCTGCAGACGGACACGCGCCGCGGTCCGCGAGCAGCCAGGTGAGACCCCACGAGACCTTCAGCATGGGGTCGTTTGGGTGGGTTAGAGATGTTAAAGCACCTGTTAGGTTTACCTCTCAAGATAAGATAAGATAAGATAAGGTAACCTTTTATTAGTCTCCCTGGTGGGAGCTTCACAAAAGAAGAAAGTAAAAGCAGCATTAGCAATCAAACAAAAGCTAAAAAAAGACACTGTACAAGCTATTATTTGTATAGTGTACTATATTATTCGTATATATATAGATGTACATACACAAACTTATATATTTATATTTTTGTGTATACATAGTTATATATTTGTATATACATATATATCCATATACATTCACACAAACGTCTGTATTTATATTTTTGTTTTATATGTATAGTGTACTTTTTTTATATTACTCTGTTGTGCTGTATTGCCTTCATTCATTGATTGTGCTGCTTTACAGATATAAACCTACATATATAAGTAGGTGCATGTATGTTCACAGTTAAAGAGGCCATAACTGTGAAGAAAAAAAAAAAAAGATTCAGGACACGATGCAGCCAATTCAGGATTTAATTCGATGGGCGATTCACTCATCACAATATTAACAAAGTAAAACTGTAAACAACCTACAGCTCTTATTTAGACTACATTCACACTGTACTGCAGTTTTCTCCTTATTCTGTAGATTTTAGGACAATTCACTCAGTTCGTTATTCAGTTCAATATTCTCACAGTATTTAAAATACAAAGTGAATGGAGAAAATGTTTGACCGAGTTCACTAATGAGACTACAGGTGTATGTGTGTGTGTGTTGGGGGGCTGTATGAGGTTAATGTGCTGGACTGGGCTGTTGACCAGTGCTGGTTTAACACTAAAAACAATGCATATACTTTAAAAATAACAATGAATAGACTGATTATTCTCCATGATATTGCACATTTTTGCACTGTGATGATATTTTGATACATTGTAACACCCCTAGGCACAACTGTTCAGTCCAACTGGAGCAGATCATTCATCATTGCTCAATTGTTGTGACCCAGTAACGCGTGAATGAGGTCAACTGAGGGTTCACAGTGCCACCCGATTGAAACAGGGCTCCCCCAGCCCTTTATCAGTGGTATAAGTTGAAAGGTTGTTGTGGTTTTTACATTTTATTGTCCTTACTAAGCTAACAGCGGTCCCCACCCATATATATCCAGTCAAGAGCAGTTCTGAGGTCTCACCAGCTGTGAAGGGCCTCTTCAACACTGAATTTTTACACAGTGTGAAGAGCTGCTGCTTAAATTATTTGGGGGAAAAAACAACAATAAAAAAGAAATAAATGTAAGGTTTTGTTGAGGGATGTACAGTCATGAGTAAATCCCTGGTCAAATTACACGCTTTGTTGATATTCCAAGGGAAAGCTGATTGACACATCCTCCATGGAGGACGAATGTAAATATGACACTTTCTGCACACTTTATTTTATTTGCATTTTAAAATTAACATACTAGGAAAATAATACATAAGCTATAAGCCATCATTTTGCACAGGATATTTGATGTTTTCTTTTTCCCCCCCAGCGTGTTAAATTCAGCAAACAAATAGTAATCGTGCATTAAAATGTGCAGAAGTGTTTCTCTGAGGAGGATGTTTACTTATTTTGGCTTATACAATCAATAACATGTTAAATAAATAGTTTAAATGTACATATAATGTAATCCAGGCACACAAACCTTTGCATAAAACATTAATGTGAACCGCGACTGACTGTAGCTCGTCTGTTGTTTTGTGTTTCGTCACCAAACAGCTCTCGATTGCGAAATGCCTCTGGTTTATCTAAGTGTTCACATTGACTTCTGTGATGACTGGAGGTTTCCTTCTGATAACATCCTCGTTGTAATCTTGTAGAAGATGTTTGTACAATAGGACTGCAGCGTGTCAGTATACCCTGCCAGACAAGTCTGTCTACAGGTGCTTGGCATTGATGTGTGGGTGGTAGCAGCTTAGTGGGTTAAACATTTGTCTGTAAACCTGAGGGCCACAAAGTTGCAGGTTCAAACCCCTGCTTTCTACCGTTGTGTCCTTGAGCAAGACACGTAACCCTCAGTTGCTCCAGATGGACTGTCCCTGCAACTAATGATCAGGGTAGCTGATGGGCTACTGGTTAGGGAGTTGCCCCTGCGATCAGATAGCTTTGAATCCCGGTTGAACAAGGTATCATCCCCACACACTGCTCCCCAGGTGGCCCTCATTTGTGCCAGGCCAAATTTTCACATTGTTCATGTTGTATGCTGTGGTGCGTTCCCTCGTGACTACAAGGGTCCACTTTACTTTTTACTTTTTTACTGCAATGATTGTAAAGTGCTCTGGATAAGCATGTCTGCCAGATGCCCCTTTACCTTATGTGGGGGTTTTGCTTTGCACTCCAGTAATAATAAAAATAATAATACATTTTATTTATATAGCACTTTTCATTTTACGAAAAAATCTCAAAGTGCTTACACAGAAAGTAACAAAATAGAATAATAGGACATTGTGTTACATCCACGGCAAGAACTCTGTGCGTGATACCCGAAGCACTGGGGACCACAAACGCAGCAAGTTCAAGCCGCTCCCCGCGGGTACGGCGGGCAAGCTGAACATCCCCAGGCATGACGGTCTCCCCCTCGGCGTGGATGGCGCACAGTTTTTACAGATATTATTCTTGTTCTTTCAGATCATGTCTTGACCTCAAAAGTTCTTCTTAAATTAATTAATTAATTAGTTCGTTCATTTTCTGTAACTGCTTAATCCTCACTAGGGTTGCGGGTACCCGGAGCCTATCCCGGAGTCAGTGGACGCAAGACAGGGTCTTCTTAAATTACTACTGTTTAAACTTCTTAATGGTATTTTGGTCAATGAAAATGTCAAGCAGAAAAGGCTGAGGTATGTTTTATGGTCTGCTCTGGCTTTGTAACAGTTAGTTTCTTTTAGAGTCTCCCGCTCAGAAGATCTCACCCTGAGAGGACCCTTAAAAGGTCACATTTATTGATATCTCAAACCCTCTACACTTGACTTGGATTAAGGTCTCATGAACTGAATACTCTCTGATACAAAACCTAACAGGACTGGCTTGGGCCAAACTTACATGTCACATTTTATTTTTTTATTAAATAATATGGCATAAATGAATGAAACTGGTGTAATAATATATGTAGAAATATGACATATGTTAGTTTATTCCATGCAGATGTTGATTTCTTCATCTTAGATGATCAACAAATAGTCCATCACACAATATAGTGACTGTATCAATACAAAATGTCAGTTTATCAGTAACCGTATTCCTGCAAAGTGAACTTGTTCAGTAAGCCAGTGAATATAATATTCCACATTATATATACACTATGTGGACAAAAGTATTGGGACACCTGACCAGCCCAATGTAGCACAATGCTCCTAATCTACAGCTGTTGTTATGCACGATTCAGATGTTTGGACAAACTGTACTTGATGCTCAATGGTATTTTTGTTCTTGACTTTGTATAGACTGATATTCTGAACGTTTTTCAAAGACAGCTTTGCTCCGTGGGTGGCTGAAGTATAATAGTGAGATGTGAGGGATCCAGAAAAGATGCCACAGTCACACTCTGGCATCTGGCATGCACTGCACAATGTCCACTTTGTTGCCATGCTACATGTCCACACACACATTTTTTTCCATCCTCCCTCACCTAAGTTCTCGACTTCTGAATCTTGCATAAGTTGGTTTTGAATAGTTGTAATATAATGAGATTTGCCAATTTGATGTATTTGGCATCATGCAGTGTTCTGTATATGTCAGTATTTCAGTGTATATATCAGTATACATCAGTTTATCAGAATACAGTATATCAGTATATCAGCATATATCAGTATATCAGTATACACAATATCACCAAAAGTATTCACTCACCCATCGAAATGCAGGTGTTCCAATCACTTCCATGGCCACAGTTGTATAACCTCAAGCACCTAGCCATGCAGACTGCTTCTACAAACATTTGTGAAAGAATGGGTCGCTCTCAGGAGTGAATTCCAGCGTGGTACCGTGATAGGATGCCACCTGTGCAACAAGTCCAGTCGTGAAATTTCCTCGCTACTAAATATTCCACAGTCAACTGTCAGTGGTATTATAACAAAGTGGAAGCGATTGGGAACGACAGCAGCTCAGCCACAAAGTGGTCGGCCACATGAACTGACGGAGCGTGGTCAGCAGATGCTGAAGTGCAGAGTGCGCAGAGGTTGCCGACTTTTCAATCGCTACAGACCTCCAAACTTCATGTGGCCTTCAGATTAGCTCAAGAACAGCGTAGAGAGTTTCATGGAATGGGGTTTCATGGCTGAGCCGCTGTATTCAAGCCATACATCACTAAATGCAATGCAAAGCATCGGATGCAGAGGGAGTAAATCACGCCGACACTGGACTCTAGAGCAGTGGAGGTGCGTTCTCCGGAGTGATGAATCGCGCTTGTTCATCTGGCAATTTAATGAACGAATCTGGGTTTGGCGGTTGCCAGGAGAACGGTACTTGTCTGACTGCATTGTTCCAAGTGTGAAGTTTGGTAGAGGGGGGATTATGGTGTGGGGTTGTTTTTCAGGAGCTGGGCTTGGCCCCTTACTTCCAGTGAAAGGAACTCTGAATGCTTCAGCATACCAAGAGATTTTGGACAATTTCATGCTCCCAGCTTTGTGGAAACAGTTTGGGGACGGCCCCTTCCTGTTCCAACAAGACTGTGCACCAGTGCACAAAGCAAGGTCCGTAAATACATGTATGAGCGAGTTTGGTGTGGAAGAATGTGCCGTGGTCGACGTCTCAGCATGGTTCCGGGGGGGTTATGCATGCAGTATGAAGTCACAAATTAGGTACGCATTTGCTCCGTGAAGACTGAAAACTGGTGCGCATTTTGCGTACCAATTACGTCTATTCGGGCTTGCATACCACTTATGTCAGTCCCTGCCTGGATTAAGAATGGGATGTCACTTAAGCTCATATGTGTGTAAAGGCAGGTGAGCAAATACTTTTGGCAATATAGTTTATATGGGGCAGCTGGTGGCCCAGTGGTTAGGGTGTTTACCCTGTGAGCAGAGTTCGAATCCCTGGGTTCGAATCCCTGGGCACTGTGTTCCTGGCTGCTTCACTTGGTGAATGGGTTAAATGCAGAGGGATTTTTTTTTATGCTGTTCACATTGTGTGCTGCGCTGTGTTCAGGTATGATAGAATGGTCACTTTACACTTATCAGTGTATATATTAGACAATCAGCACAACAGTATACATCAGTGTATCAGTATACATTGGTTTATCAGTATATATTAGTGTATGAGTATGCATGAGCATGTCGGTATTCATCAGTATATATCAATATATATTGGTATATCAGTATATTTTAGAATATCAGTGTATCAGCTCACACACCAGGACTGGTGGTTTGAATTGCAAAACACTGCTGTGTAGATGTCCAGTGATAACAAAAAGGTCTTGCGAAAGCAAAATGGCCTTGTCATTCTCCACTCACGCACTTCATGTGCACCAAGTTCTGCTGCCACATCTCCAGACCGAAACAGAAGCTCTGTGTGATGGAGGTAAGTAGGTGATATTTGTTAACATCTCCTCTGATTAAAAGAGCGGCACACAGAGTGTAAGTGAGTGCATATGTTACTTTGGTGTGTGGGAGTCGTGCGAAAGAACATGTTTGAATAGTCAAATTGTTTTCAGGATCCAGGATGAACAAGTTAAACTTTCAGGTTCTTCCTGGTGCTGACTCTCCAAACAAATCCGTCAGAAAGGGACTCCATCAGGCACCGAGGACAAATCAGTGACTTACTTGTTTTCCTGATGTTTTTGGTCAGAATGCATCAGGAATCTATCAGGAACAATTAGAGCGGACTTCAAACAGATATTACAGAATTCTGTATTAGGAGCAGAACTTGCTGTCGTCTTGCAGTGTAAAGTGTCCATTCATCATATGTGAACACACCACACCACAGCATGCGTGTGTGTGTCTGTGTGTGTGAGTGTGTGAGAGAGAGACAGTTACCTGTTCAGATTGTTTCTCTGTCTTAAGCCCTGTGACCACTAGAACAGGCTCCAGCACCCCACAGCCCCACCCCCTCACCCTGGTTATGGATAAGCAGTACAGATGGGAGTTAATAATGTTAATATTAATCATGAAACCTTTTTCATGCATTATTTATGTGTGTGAGCTAGAAGCAGGTGCAGTGAACTCCAGTTAAAGGCTTTGTGGACTCAGCTCCTAGGCCATTACATCATTGGCTTAACTGCAGCTAATAGAGCTCAGAGCTGTAGATTAGAGCTGAGCTCACCACTCTGAAGCTGAAGGAGCTGGACGCTTTTCTGCTGCTTCGTAATCTGGCCTTCCTCAGTGCAACCATGACATGTGAGGAGTCTAGTTCTGGACTCGTGTGAGGTTCGATCTTTCTGTTTGGCCCGATGGAAGGACTGGGGACTAACGGCGTATCCAGGACGGCTCTGGTGACCTGGCTAGGATCTGCTCAGCCTAGCTGTGAAGACGCTGCTAGTTTTAGGGGGCTCTCTCAGGGCTGAGACTCTCTCTGCGTTCTTGTACGTTCTTCTGAACACAGACGTTTCATACCGGTGAGCTGTTTAATAGTGTTAGAGGAGCTGGTGATCCGGATTACACACCGGAGTACTGCTGTCAACAAATATATACAAAGGTTAATATGTGTAACTTTTAAAATTAAAAGTTAATCATTTTATTTCTGGTTATTGCTTTTGTAATTTGTGGGAGTGTGTCTGTGTAAAAATGGCATGTCACTATTGTTTCATATTGACCACACTTGATTCAAAATTCCAAACAACAAATGTCTGGAAATGTAAAATAATGTAAAAAAATAATACATATAAATAATTTATTATACATTGGAAATGTAGGCACCAATTAAAACAGTGATGTTAAGTGATAATGTGTGCATATGTGAGCTCTGATTCCTCCCATCAGAAACTGAATCAGGAGTGAAGCTGCTGGAATACAGCACATAGAAAAGCTGCTATAAAACACTACCAACACGTATGGAGGCATTTCTTATTTTTCACACAGCTCACACTGCAATAGTTCATAACAGAATAGCAACCTGTGCATTTATACACACTCTGCCCCAAATTGTACAAACAGTGAACCGAAAAAGGGAAAAATGGTCTCTTATTTTTTTCCATGGTTGTATATATATATTGATCCTTAGGTTACTGATTTCCAATGTTTTATGTGATGTGAGGTTTTGTAAAAAAAAACATTTGCATATGCAAATAACATACTCCTGGATGATGATGTTAAAACTAAAACAACATCACTAGGTCTTTAAATAGTTCTTCATGATCTCCCACATCCTGTTAAATGATTCATGCAGTGCATGGAGGTGCTAGATAAGGCACCAGTAACTTCTGTGCTGAACTAATATTTCATCACTCAGTTCACCCCACTGCCTGGGACTGCGTTGCCAGTAGAGGTGATTGTACAAGCAGCTATTAAAGCAAGGACAGAGAAAGTGCACTTTTAAACATATGGCTGTAAAAAAGTGGTTCTTTGTGTGATGACATTAAAGGACTATGTTTGGTTCTCATATGACCCTTTCAGTGGGGTGTGAGTGTGAAAAAAACATATCTGTGATGACCAGTGGGTCCAAGTAGAATCTATTAACTGGCCTGAGCAACAATAGGTTGAATGTTTTGACCACTCCAACAGGTGAAAGAGGACCATTTAAGTTCCATAAGGATTGAATTTTGATGATGTCAGAGGACAAAATGAGAACATGGTGCAGCTTCTTGTACATCATGACATTTTGACACAGTGGCTGGTGTTTTTAAATTGTGCATTATAACAGAGGTACAAAGTTTTGTTCTGACCATAATGGAGACTCTAACAACACATCTGTGCATTTTAATGCTGTTAATGACTCCACTTGTCCTCACACTTATTTCTAGAAGAGATTAAATATTTGGGAACCTTCACCCTCATTAAGTAAATTTGTTAGTGGCACAATTCATCTCTTATCTGTTATAAAGTGAAATGGCAATAGAACATGTTGCCAGAAACAGCTCATCCTGTTTGTAACATTATTTCAAGACAGTGTTTTGTAACATCTAACTGAAGGCCTGAACCAGTGAAGAAACAGGTGCAGATGATTTCAGATGATCAGGCGGTGATCAGTATACTGGTGGTGCTGAATGCTGAGTGGTTGGAACTCCTTTATC
>JBBPCY010007326.1:0-15831 GCA_037974405.1 Brachyalestes nurse
CAAAATTTTTAAAAATGAACTATGAACATGAACTAGTTCATTTTTATTTGAATGAACTGTATTTTGAACTAGTTCTTATTCAGCGTGAACAGGCACAACACTGAGCATGATATTGCACAAGAGGCAGACAGCTGCATTGAACTACATTGAATTCTAAGCTTATCAAATAGATATGTGTGTCTGTTGTGGTAGTAAACAGAAAACACATGTAAAATGCAGGTGCTAATGAATGTTCAGAGTGTAATTTGAGAGGTGTACAAAGTATAAAGTAAGGTAGTAGACTGGAATGTATTTGGTTAGCCAGGGACTAGATAATTATGTGCATTCAGAGTACGTAAAGATGCACCAGTACCTTTCTCAGCTGCTTTCACTTTCCGCTGCTGTATGTTATAGTCCGAAACATTTTCTACTTTCTATACCATAGAGTAATGCAGCTAGACGCAGGCTTTCGATGGTACTCTTGTAGAATGTGGTGAGTGTAAGTCGGGGGAGGCTCACTCTCTTCAACCTCTGCAAAAAGTCCAAAGAAAGGTTGTGGACACCCAGGAATTGTACTTTGTGGGCAGTGCTGGATTTTCTGAAGTCTATTATCATTTCTTTTCTTGTCAACATTAATGAAGGTTGAGTGATGGTTGCACTTTTAGACGGCAGTCAGTCTTCTCATCTCTTCCATGAAAGTTGAGACATAATTAGTCTTAATGAGACCCACCACCCTCATGTTATCTGCAAACGTGATGATCTGACTTGAGCTGGAGCAGTCATGGGTCAGTAGTGTGAAAAGCAAAGGGCTAAGGACACAGCCCTGTGGTGCTGCTGTGCTCAGTGTTATGGTGCTGGAGGTGCTGGTGCTGATGCGGACTGACTGAAGCCTTTTTGACCTGAAGGGATTTGAAGCCCAGCTTGGACAGTCTCCATGGAATGAGAGTTTCGGTAGACCACGCGGGGCAGTAAGCTGAAGAGGGTCCAGTGAGCTTAGATAGGCAGCTTTGACTCATGACTAATCTCTCAAAGCACTTCATGATGACAGGTGTGAGTGCTACAGGACAGTAATCATTCAGGCAGGAACTGGGATGATTGTGGTGGTCTTAAAACATTTTAGAAATGTCCTTGTGGGCTCGCTGGTGAGCGCATCAAACTGTTGAAGGCATTCAAAGTGTTAGGGAGTGAGGCATCACTGTCACAGAAAGAAGGTGACAGTTTGTAGCCTGTGATGGCCTGGATGCCCCTCCACATGCTCCGGGTATCTCTGGTGTTCAAAAAATGGTCTTGGATTATTTCAGTATACGCGTATTTTGCCTTCCTCATTGCCCTACAGATGCACATTTATGCAGCTGTTGCTTTAAAAACCAGCCGATCAGTTACTGACATACATTGGGCAAGATTCTCCCTTGCCTTCATGTTCATCAGTGTTACTCTCTCATACTGGCTCAACAGACTGAGGAAGAACTCCGGTCTCCTCTGTAGTAACAAGTTCTCCTTATTGATCTGTGCCAGTGGACACCGAGTTGGCTCTTATGTGTTTCTCATGTTTCTCTAACTTTAACCAGCGAAGCCGAAGTGTCCATAGATTGGAACTACCCCAGTTGGCTCAGCACGAGGAGAGCTCCTGTACCTCGTACTCCTCATGGCTCCTGCTGAGGAGCGTATTACAGAGTATCGGGTCCATCTCAGTGGGACCATCCCTGAACTGAACGGGTCCCTTCCTTGTGACTCAGAGAGAGAGACTGATTGTATTTCTGTTCTACCCAGTCCCTTACTTTCAAGTGACTGTTTGTGTGCCTTTTGCTATTAAAGCCCTTTGTTACTAAACTCTGATAAAATCTCCTTCCCTGAGACGACATGACGCTTATTTGTTGAAATCAGATTTTACTAATACAATCGGAGTTCTAAAGGTTAAACCTACAGCTGAAGTCATCGATAAGACACAAGCAGTACTATATCACCAATACCCAAGACAGCAACCCACTACTAACTTAATGACTGCAAAATAAATTGTGTTGTTTGTCTAAAGTAGAGTTTCTTTCTTTCTTTTGTTTCCTTCATTTTATTCATATACAGTATGTTTGAGCAAATTAATGTTACATTATTTCACAGTAATATTATTCTTAATGTCAGATATATTTAGAAATGCATCAAAGATTGGGAATAAAATTAAGGCTAATTGTGAAATAAGTACCGTTAAAAATGAATGTAAAATGTGTACATAACGTGAGTATAGAAAAGAATGACTTCCCACAAAATATTCATGTTTTATTGCTTTGAAGCCCGAACTGAAGACACGAATAAAAACAATTATTCCAACTTAATGCAACCTATCAACTTGTAACGGCTCAATGAAAGATTATAGTAACAATTTAGAATATATATACTTCTATATACTTCTATAGAGTTATTTTTTTAAGTTTATAAAAAGTGGAATGGTGCTAAGCACAGAGAAGGCTTGGTCTGCTGTAATGAATAAGCCTAGGAAATCCTTTTGAGTAAAAATCATTCACCCTGCCAAAAAAATCTCTGTTGTTTTAAGATCTTTTTTTTTCAATAGAGTAGGGACATTTTCTCTAGTACAATGATTTCGCTTGCCTAAGGATCTTTATTGCAGTGCGTTTGGTCTTATCTAAGTCAGTGAATGTTCTGTTTATTGTAGTCATTCATTACATTGTTTATCAATGCTTTTTGGAATGAACTTTAAAGATTAAAGACATTAGATTAGCCCTTTGACTGACTTACTTTACAAAACACCGATCTGACAACGTGCTAAGACATGGCTTCAGGAAATACTACACTTATTCTACACAGCACCATCAGCAGACATCTAAATGGAAAACATTAGGTGGAAAACGTCAGCCTTAATGACCAGTACTCTCTATAAAATGGATGTATTATACCAGCCTAAACAAAACAACAGGAGAGAAACCTGATATTTACCACACACTGACACACACGCAGACACACACAAAACCCATTCCCAAGATCGGCGAGGTTTGTCATCATAGACAGGAAACAAAATGTCACAGTCAGCTAGTAGAGCATTTAACTTAAGAAGGTGGAGGATCCTCATTGAACCTAAAAGGAATGAAAGAACATCAGGGAACTTAGTGAGAACAGTATAAGAGCTAGATAATGGGCAAACACAACATTGCCGAGAAAATCAAACCATCAAAAGCATAAGACAAAGTAACTGATTAGGCCTATTGCCTGTTCATCGAGACAGGTGCAACAGGAATTACACATTTTTAATGACAAATTTCAAACAAACAATGTGCTTGAGGGAACCAGTATTATGCAGAGTGAAAACACCTTTGCAGCTCCATAGCAGTAGATATTGCCCATGGCAAGACCAAGCTGGGCATAATAGGTTTTAGGTGATGTGTTACTAGTTTGCCATTTAGCTGTTTTATTATAGTTTTATAACCCATGAGTCGAATAGTGTAGTTATGTTTTCAAAACCCAATGACTAGGCCTAATAGATAAGATTAGATCATTAGATTTTTATAGTCATAGATGTTAACCCTGGGTCAACATTAAAATAAAATTCAAAACAAGAATAAAACAAGTCACTCATTTATTTCCTACAGACATTTTAAGTGAAGCAATATAAAATATTTAAATAGACAAAATGTAAAGGTTCAAGCACAGCACAGCACAGCATGGCACAGAACGGCACAGCACACAGTGTGAACAATGTGAAATTGTTCTCTGCATTTAAAGGGTACATATTATGCAAACCTCACTTTAAAAAAAAAAAAAGTTATAATAGGTCTATGGGCTATACAAAACATGTTCATGAAGTTCTTTGCACAAAATCCCTCTCACATTAAGAGATATCACCAGGTTTCAGACCCTTTCAAAATGAACCGTTTCAGGGCTCTGTCCCTGGCCACGCCCCACCATCCCATGCTTATAAAACAAAACGAACAAGCTGATACTTAACCGTGATAGAAACACAAAAGTCATTATCTGAAAGTGCTTACATCTCCCTCATCTGCTGACTTGTCACAGCCAGTGTACAGATCCCCCACGACGCTGAAGTTAACTCCTTATTCGAATTTTCCGTTCCACCGTAAATACTTAAGGTGGAACTTTTTAAGGTGGAACGAAACCGATTGTTGCTGGGACACGGCCATCGAAAATGAAATGGTTTTCTTTGTCTGGGAGAAAGTGGAGGGATTTGTGCAGTTCTTTGCAGCAACAACACAACACTTCATGAGTGAGCTGCCTCTGCTCGTAGCCGTAGCTCTCGCTAAGCTCGTAAAACCAGCAGACAAAATGGCAGATCTTCAACTAATCTAGTGGGCGGGGTCTCGACAGATGAGGGGTGGCTCTATGCAAATTGGCCCAGTGGGACGTCACACTGGGACCTCTTTCTAAACGGCTCGTTTTGAAAGGGCCTGAAACTGTAAAGAATAAAGCTGGTGATATTTCTTTATGTGAGAGTAATTTTGTGCAAAGAATTTCATGAACATGTTTTGTATAGCCCATAGACCTATTATAGCTAAAGTGAGTTTTGCATAATATGTCCCCTTTAACCCACTCAACCAAGTGAAGCAGCAGGCAGCCAGTGACGCAGATAAGAAAATAAAATGAAATTACCACTGGGCACATAGGACCTCAAGGACATAAGGAGACAGTGCGGTTCATGCCAGAAGAGTGATGGAGTGCAGGGTGTGTGTTGCTGAGGAGTGTTGGGGCTCACACTAGATGGGCATGGAGGCTCGCGCAGTGGTAAGTAGTTACAGGGAAGAGCGGAGGGTGAAGATCCAGTGGCATCATAAAGTGCATAGGTAGTCTTCAGGGCTGGAGTCTGGGGGGAGAGACACATGTAGAGACATTAGCCCATGGCTGATTGCTCACCATACTTGGGGCCAGGCCTCTCTCACTTGCTGCTATGCTGTCCACAACAGAGGTGTAGTGTGCTCCTGTGGAAGTTTGAGGTGATGTTGACATTCATACCAAACGTCTTTCGCCTCCTCGGGAATTAGAGACACTTTCCCTGACCTCAGTGTCTTTGTGAAAGGTCCAGGAGAGGTCCTCTGTGATATTCATACTGAGGAACTTGAAACTGGTAACCTTTTTCTACCTTAGAACCCCCATTTAATCACTGTCCATGATAAGGCCCAAGAGAGTTGTGTCATCAGCAAACTTAAAGATGAGTTTGGAGCTGTATTTAGCTACACAGTTATGAGTGCTTGCTCAGGATCAGCGAGGTGGCTGCCAATTCTCACGACCTGGGCCCTATCAGTCAGCAAGCTGGAAATCCACCAGCCCAGGCCTTAATTGATTTCCTAGCTTAGAGAAGAGTTTTGAAGGGAAGATGGTGCTGAGCACTGAGTTTAAATCAATAAGGGCCATTGTCACATATGTATTCATTTTTTTCAGGTGGGTGGAGCAGTGAAGCAATGGTATCCTCTGTGGCCTTGTTTCTTCTGTACGCAAACTGAAGACAGTCCAGGTTATCAGGGAGGGAGGAGCAGCTACTTGAAGCACTTCATGATGACTGATGTCAGTGCAACAGGGCATTAGACATTGAAACAGGAGACCACTGATTTCTCGTCCACAGTCTGTCTCAGAGAAAGGTTGACGATGTTGGTTAACATGTTAGTGGACCCTGGACCCTTTTGATGGACTAACCCTGACTCTAACACTTTGAACTTACTATGAATTTCACCATTTACCCAGGATTACTAGTTTGGATATGAAGAGATACGTGGTATTAGGAACAACATTGTCAATACACTTACTTATATGATCTTTAACAGAGTCTGTGTATACACTGATATTGCCATCAGCTGCATCCTCAAACGTCTGCCAGTCAGTTGTCTCCAGGCAGTCCTGTAAGACCCGTTCAGCCTCACTGTGCCATTGTAGATGTGTTCGTTTTTTCCTGATTAAGTTTAAACTTGTATTCAGGCAGCAGTAGTATGAAGCAATGGTCTGCCTTACCCACAGCAGAGCATGGGAGGTGTTCATAGCAGTTCTTGATTGGGATGTGACAGCGATCCAGTGCCTGATAATTTGGTAGGATTTTCTTCACGCTGAATTTTCCCAACACAATAAATACTGCCTGTGAGTTTGTGATCTCTTATGTTTTTTATTTTATATAGTTCATCCAGAACTGAAGAGTCAGCAAACTGTTATAAACTCACTAGGAGGTAAAAGGGTCTAATTTAATGGTCAGCAGATCAACAACAAGAGAGCCCTGACACAGACATCAGTGTCGCTTGGACAGTTAACCTCAAGGCACATATCCTCTTCTCTCAACGCACAAGAGTCCTTTGTTCTGACTGGCTGGTAAACAGTGAAATCCTTGAAATCCTCCAGCTACGCTTCTGTAAAAGCCAAGAGACAGAAGTTTCTGGTGTCTCTTTCATGTTTAATCCAGGAACCGAACATCATCAAGCAGGATGCCAGGTGCAGCAATGAACTTCTCTCTCTTTGTCTATCTCCAGTGTCATACAAGTAAACAAAACGTCTGTGATATCAAAAGTTGGTTTAAAGTTCAAACTGGCTGATGATCATAACTCCAAAAGTGTTTGCCTGTCATAGTAAATGTGTGAAAGTGCTGCATGCACAGAATGAGCCAGTGACAAAAAGTAAATAAACACTATTTTCCTGAGATAACTTGGAGCTCTCGTTGATGCAGTCATCTCTCAGCACAACCAGCAGATCTATCAAAATAATATGCACTGATTTTGTTAAAACATTTCATATCTTATGCTATGCTATGCTAGATAGACTTAGAAAAGCTGCGTGATGTTTGTCGCGTTATCTAGCTCTGGACCAGACACAGACACAGACAGCCGGTTTCCAACAGGAGTGGTCTTTATTTACAAACAGTACGGAGTGGATGGAGGAGGTGATCGAGGGGCTATGTAATGTTCAGAAGGGTGTGGTGGTGCAAGGGGAGGTTTTACTCTAAGGCCTTTCCATAAGGGGAGCAGTCTTTAGGGCTTGAATCTGTCCAGTTCAGGAAAAAATAACCGTTGAACAACACTACATTCCACACACCTCAGTGGAGCCTTGATATATGTCTGCTGATAGAGTGCACCTATTTGGCTTGGCCCAGCTCCCTCCATGTGCTCTCTTGCTGTCCAAAACATGGGTGCTGAACGGTCGCTGTTCTGTCATTTTCTCTGCAGCTGTCATTAGGAGCGGCCCCTTCAGCACCCTGGACAGTGCCTGGTACAGAGCCCTTGCCTGCTGCTGCACTGACGGCCATCACATGTTTTAACAAGTTGATTCAGGTGCAGGCAGTCACTCAGTTAATGGACAGATACAGAAACTCCAGAAACTCACAGTTTCACAGTTTATGTTCTTCTCTTATATGTCTCATAGACATGGGAAACATAATCAGCCATGGCCCAAATACAGGTCCGATTCAATGTTTGCATCTAGCCACAGAACAAATACCCAGAAGTCTCCTCGATTTGTGGACTTGCAGTTTCTCAGAATGTAATTCACACAAAGCAGCAGGCGGAACTGGCGGTAGAGGAACTCCCACATAGCTGTAAGAATTAAGAGAACCCTAGCTGACTAATTCTCCCAAGTTTTCTTAAGGTTTTATTATAAACTTTGTACTCCACTTTTAGCTCATTCAACTCAATTTATAAATACAAATATTGCATAATATTTAAATGAAATGTAAATACTGAATGCAGGCAATTTGGTGTTTTATGTTATTGTATTATAATATCTGTTAGGTGAAAATGCAGGATATTGGGCCTAGACTTTCGATCTAAGCTCAGCTGTGATGTCAGTTCCAAATGCAGACTGAGTGTACTGCATCCCCCCATTCACTTACTTGCCAGTCCCGAATCCCCTAAGAATGGGAGTATGTGCTTGATATGCTCTGTATAGAGAAACGCCCACAGTAAGATTGACATCGTTAAGCTAGTTAACTTTATTTAGTAATTCTTAGTAATGTTTCACAATACCTCTGTCACAAATCCAGGCATCACCACAGCCACGCCTCCCAACACGCCGTCGCAATAGTCCAAATGATTGAGGTCTTCATAAATCTAGCCACTCCCCTTGGTCACTCCACACACACACCTCTCACTATGTCACCACGATTGTCCAATCTTACCCTTGGTATCTTAGCTCAGTGATTTGGGTCTGCTCTGTTCTTTTTTTCTTTTTTTGAGCTTAGTTGTTTGCTCTGTGTTTTGCCCTGCACTTCATGCTTTGTGATTTTTGGCCCCCTTGGGTTCATGTATGTTCCAGCCCTGTCTGTTTCCAACCCTTTGCAATTACATCCTATTCCAATATTGACACCATCATACGGGGCCAGCTCTACGCTGGGGCAAGAGGGGGCAACGCCCCCTTAAACAAATGTCCTGCCCCCCTTAAATCAAACTTTTAGAAGTTGAGAAAGAAAATAATAGATTACCCAGAAACTGAATATGGACAGGATTCACTACAGTAGCTGAAAAATCCACTGGAAAAGGCACAAATGAGATGATAGGTTCCACCTCTCGCTCGCTATGTCATGTTTTTAGTTGTTATAATCTGATGAGGAATATTTAATTCAATTCAATTTTATTTATATAGCGCTTTTAACAATGGTCATTGTCACAAAGCAGCTTCACAAAATGAGAGAAAATTTTGTGTGTATGAATGTGTGTGGATGAAAAGTCTCAGTTTCTGATGAGCAAGCCAAGGGTGTCGGCGACAGTGGCAAGGAAAAACTCTCTTTTACTTTTTATTGTTTTATTTTTCGGTTTTCACCCTGAGGGATTGTCACCTTATCGTGGTCAGGGGGGTTTGCGTGCCTCAGTGACCCTAAGAGCTACTCCAGCAGAAGCTTAGCCTTCAGGTGGGACACCCAGATTGGACAAGTCTTAGGGTAGAGGCCTGACAAAGTGCAATCCACTTACACGGCAAAAACAGTTATCCGGAGCACCATCACCACCACACCATCCTTTTCCCACCTTCTTCGCCACCACGTGCCCCCTTCACATTTCCGTCTGTCCCCTCATATATGCCGGTCTAGTACCGGCTCTGCCACCATATGAACGTGGTGAACAGGGATATTTTGGATGAGTGAGAAAAGGGACATAGGCAGGAATATAAGCACCATAGAGAGAGGCGCAGTCACTTCTACTGCACAGGTTTACATTCCCTAAGCGCCGCTCCATTTCAGGGAGGACACTGCTGAGCGGACGCTCAACCCCACAGCACTGCCAAGCATCTCGGAGGATGAGGCATGTCTGGAGGCTGATATCCTCACGCTCATTAAGGCTGAGAATCCAGCTTTCCTGGTGGCAAAAATGACGGAAAGGGACTCATCCAACCAGAATCGCCCCTCACAGAGATGAAAGGCTCACTGGAGGAGCCTTAGCATGGCAGACTCTCTATCCCATGTTATTCTGGAGTGCTCTTTACCACTGGCAGCCCTGTCTCCTTGTTCCTCATCGCCAGGAGACATGTCTGTTTGTGGATCTGGTCCATGTGTGCATGTTTTGGTATTGGCCCAGCCTCCTCATTAGTATTTCCACCTGTGTCTCATTCCTGTCTCCTCCCCAGTTGATTCTCGTTTAGTTAGTGCATGTAATGTATTTTTGCTCAGTGATTGAATTGATGTTTCTGTTCTGTTTTTTTTGCTCTGTGGCTTTTGCTTAGTAGCTTGCTCTGTGTTGCCCCGTACTTCTTGCTTTATGTTTTTTGCCCCCCTTGTGTTCAAGTTTATGTACATATGTTCCACACATTTCTTTTTGCTTAATTTTGTTTCGTTTTGTTATTCCCTGTGTCAGTTAGTATTCTGTTAGTTTCTTATTTAGTCTCCTGTTTCTCGTTACATCCTACTCCATGCTTGATGTCTCCATGTGACAATGCGCCCATGACCCTGCTGTCAGTTCACTGGTTTTCCTTCCTTGGACCACTTTTGGTAGATATAAACCAATAACAAGACCGTTTCAGAGATGCTCTGATCCAGTCATCTAGCAAACACGTCAAATGCATTTTTTTCCCTGTGATAAATGTTAACTCAAGAATCACAAAATACACTCAGCAAATAAGTAGACCTAAAAAAGCCAGGTTGGCTCCCTGTAGAGAATGTTTTAATTGCTGTGAAAGATAAATTAATAAGGAAACTACACATAATTCACATTAAAAAAAGATTCTCTGTGTCACCATTGGGCTGCGCCCGTCCTGTGAGGAGACACAGGAGCAGATTTCCATGCTCAACATTCTTTATTTTTAAAGACAAAACCAAAGAGGCACGAGGGCCAAAGCGCAGAAATCAGAATCAAACTGAACAGACACAACTCAAGGAAATGTGAGGGTGGACTGACAAAGTTAAACTAAAACAGAAACTGCTTTATACCAAAGTACACAAACCAAAACCCAATGAAAAGACAAACATAATTATTCCTTAATCCCTGGCTGGCTGAATCCCCTTGTACCGAAAGCCGACCATTGTGGCCTCTAGCGGCTGCTGACTGGGGACGTGACACTTTGACTTGCAAAAAGAATGGAACCTTTTTGATTTAAAATGTTCTTTATAGGATCATGTGGCCCTCTGATACTAAAGAAACCTAGAAAATACCCTAAGGTTGCAAATAATGGTGTCTTTGTAACGTCCCTGTTCAGCGGCCACTAGGGGCTGCCACCGGACTGAACTGGTGGGGACTTTTATGTTGACACTGGGTTTGGTCTTGTCTTTGGTCGGCGTTAGGAATAAGGGTTCTCAGCCGGCCAGGGATAAAGTAATAATTATATTTGAGTTTTATTGGTCTTGGTTCATGCACTTGTGTGTATATATAGTCTGTCTGTTTCAGTGCTCATTGTCTGTTTACCAACACCTTATCTTGAGTTGTGTCTGTTTAGGAGTTTGGCTTTGTTTTGAGTTTGGCCCTCGTGCCTCTTTGCTTTATGTTTAACGGTCACAGGCCGGATGTGACATGAGACATGCGTGTAATCCAAGAACCCTTTAGGAGATTAGGTAGACGTTCCAGAATTTGTAAAATTCCAATTTGGAATTAGTATTTTTTTTTGTTTTGCTCTTTAGTACCTCATTTCATTTTATTTCAGTAAGCCCTGATGACATAGAGAGGCCGTTCAAATAACAATTTCTTTTTCTCTCTCTCACCATGTGACGTCTCACTTTTTGTTTCCTGTTTATGATTCTTTTCTTCTTACCTGCATCTACAGACACGTCTTTGGCTAGGTGCTTTTATCGCCGCAGGAGGACGGAGTAATCTGTATCAAATTTCTTTGGCTTCTGTCCACAGGCAGGCTCCAGTCCCTACTCGAAGATACTGCTCACTGAGAGAAAAGTGATGCAAGGCAGCGTTATTTAAAGAGAGACAGTAACATTCTCAACATTCTCATCTCATGGTGAGAAACTTTTTATCTGTGCTTCACATTCATTCAGCTCCATCCCTACAATGATGACAATGGTCTTGTGGTGAAACAGGATGCAGTCTTATAAAATTAATATCATGTTTTGGCTTATGCTTTGCAAAATTTGGATTCCAGATTCCATACATATACAGTGCTGTGCAAAAGTCTTTGGCACTAGCGAAAATAATATAACTGTTTAAATGAGCAGTGAGTGTGTTTTTTATTACAAAATATACTAAATAAAGGTAAAAAGAAAAAATGTTGATTTTATGTATATCAGTGTGTTCCCTGCGGAAGCCCAGTATTACTCAATCAGTGCTTAAATGAGTGCTGCTGTTGGAATTTCACAATTTTCGCAGCAACAGGAAGCATCAAGGAGAAATCTGGAATCAAACCTGCATTCTCCTTATCAGGTTACAAAATATGAATTACTTTTTTACAAACAGAAAAGATCTTGAGACTTTAACTTGCAAAAAGACACTTATTACAGGCTGAGAAAAATGGCTGTACCAGTGTCTTTATGTATGTATGTATATGTTTATATTTCCCCAAATATATATATACTGTATATATTTGGGGATAGGCCAATTGAGCATACTAAATTGTCCCTAGGTGTGGATATGAGTGTGAATGGTCGACTGTCCAGGGTGTACCCCGCCTTCGCCCGTAGCAGCTGGGACAGGCTCCAGTCACACCCCACCCACCTGACCCTGAGTGCGGGACAAAGGGATAGATAATGGATGGATGGAGATCAGCCCAGAAAGTTGACAGCGGCATTTTGCACCACTGTTTATATTTCCCCCAATGCCAACACCTCACAGGTGCTGACTGAACCGTACAATGTTCTCAACTGGCAGGAAACACTCACTGTGTGTACTACTTTCACTTTAAAACTACAGTCACTTTAAACTTCTGTAAATGCAGGAATGTATATATATACATAGATACAACTACACTTCTTGCACCACAGATGTTTTCAGAATACTAGCAAACACTAAACATTGCCTTACTGTCCACTATGCACCTTCTTATTTTACTATTTATTTTTCTAGAGGAACAATTTTACTGTTTTACTACTTTTATTTTATGCTACTTGTGTTAAGCGTTTTTCCTTTTTACTTTGCAAACTTGGTGGGACTTGGTGGGAGTCCAAGAATTTAATTACTGGAAATGGTTCTGTTGTTATCTGTAAATGACAATAAACTTGAACTTGAATTGACAACAGCCATGCTACACCAGCACATATACTAAAATTGGAACAATAAAAAGCTGCATTCAGTAAATGAAATTAAAATCACCATGCAGTCAAGTAAAGTAAATTGATTGAAGTATTTGGGTTAAAACGTTATGTTTCTTTGGGGCATATACAAAGTGAGGCTTGTAAATACAGTAAGAAGTCACCAGTCAACTGGCCAGATTTCTTGGAAGGTAGAAAGAAGTGCATAATCTTGTAGTTTAGAGTTGAGTGATGGGATGTGCTTACAGATGTATACTCAGTGCTTCTAACCAAATCACACTAGAAACATTATAATTCTCAATGTTGAAACAGTGATAATGATTTGAGAACTACCAAATGGTTAAAGCCCATTATAAAAGGTGATTACCAAAATATGCAGTCTTCAATAAAATGATTTACAGATTTGATGTGGCAGCAAAACAACTACATTGTCTCAAAAGGTGTATATAGTGAAAATTAGCTGCCAAAGTTCATGTTTCAGGTATGAAATGTTACACGTTCTAGAATCAGACAAGTGGTGGGATCGTTGTGCATTTAATATGGACCAAATATGAGCGGACCATTTTGGCGTTAGTCATACAGAATATTAGAGCGTACTAATCATCATGACCGCTGCAAAAGAGATTTGCTTAAATGTCAAGTGTCAAGTCATTTTAGTCTAAGGACCTTACAACAGAACATGTTACGTCTAATGATGAATCCCCTCTGTATGGCGTTATGTCCAAGGATATTGTTGTTTATGAAATATATGAGCCATAATATGTGGCACAGTAAAGTCACAACACTGTTCATGCAACATGTCATTACAATCAGAGCTAATCAAACCATTGTGAAGGCTTTAAACCTTTAAAATAATGTGCCTGAAGTGCCTGAAATGCTGCCATGTATGTCCCTGGCTACTGGTATATGAGACACATTTAATAATCTCATTAATAATCATTTTCTAAGCTGAAACTCAGGCTGCATTTGAACAGCTGATGGAGCAAGCACTGTGCTGTACACTCAAAAGCTAAAATGAAATGAAAGAACATATACAGATCAGCAGTCGCAGTTTCAGTCCAACATGGATTTTTTCTGAGAACCAAACCACTAATTGTTCGCTGAAGCCCCCGCACTAATGCGGAAACTGCACTTTTTTTTTTAACTTTTGTGACGTCCAGTCCTCGTCCAGCATGCCCCCTCGTCCTCCTGCTGGGTTGCTAAGCACCGCGCCCAAACATAAACAAGCATGAGGAGGAGGGGGCGTGGCGGACAAAGCCCGGACGTCACAGCTTTTTTTGTGGCAATATATACATTTTCATAAATGTAAGTGCTAAATTATAAGAAAAATATAATTTACTAAGTTATGAATATTAACGTAAATTCAGCCACATTTCCATATAAAACTAAGTATACATTTTGGGGTACTGTGGAGACAAACACAAAGAAAGCGCGTCTTGGGATGGTGAAATACCGCTGTCCTCAGAGGCGGGAGGTTTGAAAGTAGCCAATCCGAGAACGCTATTTATATCTCCTTGCTGCTGACTGGCTGCAGCCCTTTGACACTGCAGTCCAGAATTTCCCCTGAGGAGGGTTTCGAGTGTTCTCGTGTTTTTCATTTTGTTCTTCTTAAATTCCTATATCTTTATTACTGTAAAGTAAATGAATGTATTACTGTATTTACCTGCTTATACCAAAGAAAACGACAGCGCATACCAAAGAAAATGCCTGTCCATTAATTACAGTACAGTCTACACAGGGGTAATGTCTGTATTTTACATTCTAGCACTGCATGAGTTCAGTGTAAACTGTACAGTAAAAATACGGGTTTACCTTTCCATTTTCTTTCAGGGTAATGTATTAAGCTTTAAAGTTTAAAATGAAATTAAAGTGTTTTGGGAGCATATTTGGAGTCATAGGGTTTACACAAAGGCATTTTTTACCTCATCACAACACCACGGTTTTTCACTGTACGCGGGTACTCTTGGAATGTAACTGTACTCTCTGTCTAAGCAGCCACTACTGAGTATACTTGGCATGAGTCAAAGTAAAACTAGCAAATTATATTGCAAAGCTGTTGTTTTCATTACACATCTTTATAAACCATCTTTATGGTGTGTTTATCCTGTCCCTCATTCATTCATTCATTTGCTCATGCTGCAAATGTAATCATCCTGTCAAATGCGTGACACTAGATTTGAAGCTATCATTGTCTTACTGACAAAGAGATAATTAGAAAATTAACATCTTTAAAAAAATGGATAAATTTAAATAAAGAGATGTCAAATGGTTGCTGGCCTGCGGCTCTGAAATTGCAGGTGTGACTAAAGCAAATACAAGAACGATTTACAACATAAAGTAATGAATTTTGTCATTTTAGCAAGGAACACTGGCCTATGTCCCAGAATACCTTGACCTAGATGTAAAGGTCCTGGAAAGGCCTTTAATTTGATCCAGAATTTTTTCATTATGTAGAGATTCTTTCAGTTTCTCAAAGGTTCTTTACACTCAACACAGCTGTTTGCTGGAAGGTTCTTTATGGAATCAAATGTGTCTCTGAGCCAAAGAACCCTCTATTTTGAAAAGCCATTCAAATCCCATGCTGAGAGTCCGTGCCTCCACAGAAAACAGTGGCAGAGAAAAACATGATTTTTTTGATGTCCTGTGAGGACTTTAAACCTGACACAGTACTTTATTTACATCAGTCAAATAAGAATGGAGGTTTGCAGACATTCCTCCTGTTTAGCATTTAACTCAAATAAATGAAGCAGGAATTTGAAGGAACAGAACTGAACAGAACTTATACAAGATGACAGAGATTTTCTTGTTTCCCTCTGAAATCCAATTTACAGGGATTTAATTGAAGTCGTTTGCAAAATACATGTGTAAGTTTCCAGGAATGAGCAAATTAACTTGTCTCTCCCCTTTTTAAATAATTCATCTGGAAACCATGTAACTGTATATGTGCCATTTCTCAGCAAGAGTGACTTCAGTGTGTGGCTTCAATCACATGCTTGTTTGAACACACGTTTGAAGTGCTTATTTGGGCTTTTAACGTACTAAAATGTACTCTATTATACTCTAAAATATAATCTATTATAGTCGACTTCAGGGGCACTAGTCGACTCTGCCTGAAGGAAGTCGACTAGTCCAGTGTTTTTTTTCCTCTCTCTGTGCGCGCTTGTGTACACAATGCAGTCTCTGCCTCTGATTGGCTGACGCTGACACGCGTTTAGTGACATAACCAATTATTGTAGTCCCTTCATAAAAGGGGT
>JBBPCY010007345.1:0-15828 GCA_037974405.1 Brachyalestes nurse
TGTCTGTGTGTGTCTGTGTGTGTCTGTGTGTGTCTGTGTGTGTCTGTGTGTGTCTGTGTGTGTCTGTGTGTGTGTGTTCCAGACTTCCTGACAGGGAAGCGGTTTTATCTGTATGGGAAGTTTCCGGATAATCACCGGCGGCTGCTTCAACGCTACATCATCGCCTTTAACGGGTGAGAGAGGAGGATGAGGGTTTGAATCAGTTTTATAGAACCTGCAGCACGTTTGCTAATCTGTCCTGTCAATGATGGTTTGATTAATTCATCTCTCTCTGTCTCAGGGCTTTGGAGGACTACATGAGTGAGAAAGTTCAGTTTGTCATCACCAGTCAGGGATGGGACGACTCTTTTGAAGATGTAAAAGCTCTTTATTTAATATCCCTTATCTATAAACGCATTTTTTTTAATTATTAGTTTTCCATTAATTCAATTGATTGTACTGCCTTTTGGAGTTTTCCAAGTGGACCTCAAGTTGGGTATGAATTGAGATATTAAATGATATGAATAAAATGAATTCAGTTTTTAAAATGACTGTTTACTTAAAACATGAGTCTGTATAGAGCTCACTTTGTGTCCAAACCCTGAAAAACAGCCCAGCCCAGACTTTACTGTCCGCGCTGTGCATGTTGACAGGTGATATTCTCCACCAAACCCAGACTGGCCTATCAGACTGCAGGACTGTGTAACACACACCTGTTAGCAGTGGGTGGTGGGTGTGACTAAACCTGAGGGATCTCCAAATACTTTTGACTCTATTGTCTATCCTGGTTCAGCCTCAACACTTAACTTTTTTCATCTCTCTCTCTCTGTCTCTCTCTCTGTCTCTCTCTCTCTGTCTCTCTCTCTGTCTTTCTCTCTCTCTTTTTCTCTCTCTCTCTCTGTCTGTCTCTCTCTCTGTCTCTCTCTCTGTCTCTCTCTAGGCTCTAATGGAAAACGGTAATCTGAGCTTTGTGAAGCCGTCGTGGATTTTTGAAATTAACAATCGTCAGAAGATGTTGCCACATCAACCTTACACCGTGGTGCCCTGAACAGAGAGAAACTCTTCCCCCCCCCAACCACCACCACCATCACCACCATTACCATGGAGTTTATACCACCACCACCCCCTCCTTCTATATAGAGTTGAGCTGCTGGTCCCTGACTCACCCAGCCGTGTGTGTGTGTGTAAGAGAAGCTGCTATTTTTTCTGTTCTCACACTCTTTCATTGGCTCTTTTCTCTCCTCTCACTTCATGTCTCTCTTCCTGTTTCTTTTCTAATCCTTATCTCCTAGTCTCTCCTTCTTCCACCATTCACTTGACACTGTCACTCACATTCACTCCATCAACACTGACTTCTAATATTTATGAGGCTCGTTAAGCCCATTAGCCTCACTAGGCTGCGAGTCTGAATTCACCCACAGTGGAATCCTCAGTACGGGTCTGTCATTATTATATCGTCCGTCTGCTGCATCTGTAGCTGTCAATCACCACTGACTTGCCATCAGACTTCTTATCTGACCACTGGATAATGATTCTCCACAGACGCAGCAGACTGAGATCAGGTCATAAAATGTATCCTTTTACTCTCTTTTGAAATAAAGGGTGGAGTGGTTTCTCTTTCTCTTTTCTTCTTTTTTCATTTTTTCTTTTTTAAATGATTAAATTGTAGATTTTTGTGCCATATTTTGCCATTGCAGTCCTCCTTTCGCTGTTTTTCATGTCGTCCTGCTGTGTTTTTCATGTGCCATTCAGGCTTTTTGTACTCGCCCTGTTATTTAGATGTACATTAAAAGGAGGCTTTTTAGACAAAGGTGTGGTGGTGTCTTTCATCTTTACTCGTTGTTTTACACACACACTCACACACACACACAGCTGCTTTAATTAATCTGTGGTTAGTTTGTCTCCTGTAGAACAAAGTTTGTCTCCAGAGCATTAGTGACTTTAGGAACTGATGGTAGAAAAACTGCTTGTGTGGTGGATTTGATTGTATGAGAGTATTGGTGAGGTCAGTGTGTGTGTGTGTGTGTGTGTATATATATATATATATATGTGTGTGTGTGTATATAGTAGTATGTGTGAATGTACACACACACATTTACGGCATTTAGCAGATGCTTCTATCCAAAGCAACTTCCGTTTCTAACTACAGGGGACAATCTCCCTTGAGCAACTTGGGTTTATGGGTCTTGCTCAGGAGCCCAGTGGTGGGATGCTGAAGGTAGGTTTCGAATCCATGACCTCTCGGTCCAGAGGAAAGTCCTGGCCACCCCCAGCACATGCATACGCACACACACACTATAGACCCGAAGTTTGGGCCCACCTTCGGATTTAAAAATGAATTATGAACTGCTCTTTCAAAACTTTGTTACAAAAAATGTAATACGTGTAACTGACTTGTTTGGAACTGTGACAATATGCATTGTAAGAGCAGTTTCATGACAATGAACCTTCCTTGTCTTCATCACAGCAACACAGATTCACAACATCCTTTCCAGGAAGTTTTGTGTCCAAACACTTCCAGGACAAGCAGTAAACTCATTTGGAGCTCATCCCTGCAGCTTAATGGGAGAAAGATGTGGAGACAGGGGAAAGTAAAGCTACTTTGGGTTGGATACAATTAGAAAAACGTTTGAAGAATGAAATATCAAATTTTGTGCATGCTAAAGAACTGAGCAATACTTTCCCCTTGTCATGATCAACACAAAGTAAATGTCAGTCACTTTTATAAGATATATAAAATATTTATTATATAAACACATTTACCCACAAACGCTCAAACTACTCTCCAGTTTTTTGGGTTGTTCTTTCGTTTTGGTTTCCGATGGTTTCCTGTCGCAACCAACGATTAGGCGCGTCTGAGCGCAGCAGGTGGGCGGAGCCTGACGGAATACGGGTGGAAAAGAAATAAAATAATTAATAAATGAATAATAGCGCGCGAGCAGCAGGAGGAACCGAGCGCGAGATTCATTTGTGAGAGAGCAGCAGGCGGAGGGAGCAGGACCAGCAGGAATGAGTGAGTGAGGTGAGTCTGACACCCCCACCCCAAACCTTTCTTTTATTTCTAAAGTAATCATATTAATCATCACTAACAGTAATCTGGGTTTATAGTGTAATGACACATTATTAAGCTGAGTTTATAGTAATAATAATTCTCTATATTTACATCGTTGTAATTTTAATAATAATTGGTTTTATTGTGTGTTATGGACTATCTGAATTTATAGTATTATGATTTATAATCTAGGATTTAATTGCAATAACAGTTTAATGTTAGTATTATTGTTTATAATGTACTGTTATCATTGTATTTGTATTGTATTACTACTGTAGTTTAATGGTTTATATAAGTAAGAGGATTATTGGATATTTACAGTCCTTCACATGCAAAAGTCAGAAACACTCCATGTTGTCCTGGTTTGGTTATATATATATATACATATGTGTGAGTGTGTGTGTGTGTTTATATGTATATATGTATATATCTATATATCTATATATATATATAAGATGTGTTTCCGCTCTGCGGTTGTTTTTGTCTTTTGGTCAGACGGTTTTGAGAATCTTGATGGATGAGGCAGAAGTGAAAGAGTTGTCTTTGTTAGTCCCTCTGGAGCTCAGGTGTGATCACTAATGCCTGTAAAACAGTGTGTGGATTAATAAACAATTGAACAGGCTTTGGAGTAGCACCACATATCCCTGAGGTCATCAGGGGCATTAACCCCCAACACTGTTGCGCTGTTGAGTCTCACATCCGTGCAGCACTGTACCAGCAATGTTCCAGAGGGGACATTTATGCTGAGCCCCCGCTGCTGTTAAAGTAAATGGCCAACATCACCAAATTATTTTCACCATTATCACCATTATTTTCATTTTAGAGAGTTTGTAATAAAAATACAGACTTAAACATGACCTTTCACACACCCACAGTCATCATAAAGTGACTAGCACAGTGTGTGTGTGAGAGAGAGAGATGTAAACTGTGGTCTCTCCTTGGTCTGAAGGAGGTTTTTAAAAGCCTTCTGGAGGAACGTTAGTGGGCTGAGCCTGGAGTGGTCAGTTGCTTGATGTTTTTCGTTCTGTAGTGTGTCGCAGTAGAGGCCCCATCACTGCTGATTTCCCGCAGTGTGTGTGTGTGTGTGTGTGTGTGTGTATCCAGGCTCCAAAAACCAGATCAAAACCCCTGCACACATACACACACTGTTCCAGTGTAAAAGATTCATCTGAGACGCGGCCCAGGCGTAAAGGACCGACTGATGATGTCTCAGGTGGGGAGAGAGAGAGAGTGAGAATGTGAGAAAAGAGAAGGAAAGAGAAATGGAAAGATGAAAAAAGAGAAGGGAAGGATACAGGGAGAGAGAAATAGGAGAGGAAAGAAAGAGAGAAAAGGATAGGGGAAGAAGAGAAAGGAGAGAGAGGAAGGCAGGAGATAGAGAGAGAGAAGGGAAGGATAAAAAAGAGAGGAGCGGAAAGAAAGGGGAAAAGAAGAAGAGTGAGGAGAGAGAGGAGGGCAGGAGAAGAAGAAGGAGGATAGAGAGAGGAGGAAGGGGAGGATAAAAATAGTGAGAAGAGGAAGGAGGGAGAAAGTAGGGGAGGATAAAAGAAGAGGGAGAGATCTTGCGGTCCCATCTGCGGCCTCAGCTGCTCTTTACTGGGGGTTAATTAGCATATGATAATTAAGCTGCATTGAGAAGTAACTGTTACTCTTCATTTTAAAGCAGAAATCAACAGAATTCCAGACTAAAAGCCCTTCTTTTTGAAGGGGGTTTCCGTGGGTTTGCTGATTGTTAACAACACAATCCTGAAATAAAGCTGATTAATGAGAGCAGCTCTATTCATGATGATCTCCAAGAAGCTCCATCAGGTCCCTGAACCCTCGCCCCCCGCCCCCCATTAATCACGGTCAGCTCGGGGTGGGTCCACTCTCCTCCTGCGGCTAGGAGCCCCTCATGGCCAGGACATATTCCAGCCTCACCACCTCGTTAAGCGCATTTAATTTAGCTGTTCTCAGAGACGCTAATGTGATGAAATACGCTCCGCTGTATCGGATCAGGCTTGCAGGTCTGTAATGAAGACCCTGAGGTTAAAGGGACGAAGTTCAGCTTCAGCTTCATGTACTGAACCAATCAGCATCAATATAACCATCATATTTAGGACCTGTTTTAGTTTTTTTGAAGGTTAGCTCCAAAAGGGGTGTGGCATGTTTTATTTCATTTGAATTGTATCATCTCATATATCGTGTTGCATCGTCTCATATTGTATCATCTCATATTGAATCAAATACTTTCTTATTGAGTCATCTCATGTTGCGTCGAATGATCTCATATTGTATCAAACTGCCTCCTAGTATATGATTGCATAGTGTATCATATCATCTCATATAGTATTGTATCGTCTCATGTTGTATTGAATTGCCTTATACTGAATGGTCTCATAACCTGTTGTATCATCTTAAATTGTTTATGTTTATGGCATTTTGCAAATTGTATCATATTATACTGAATTACAAAACTTGTATGGCAAGTTGGCCTCTAGGAGGCGCATGACTGAAGCTCATGATTCGTTTGTGGAATAGTGAATGCTAAATCTAGCGCTTCAGTAGTCAATATTTTGTGCTATAAAGGTTCAAACTTCACTAAATTTGACACGCTGCATCACCTCCGCCAAACTTGATAGTGCAACTGGCACTTTTCAACATCTCAAGAACTGCTTGAGCTAAAGTGTTGAAATTTGGCTATATTTGCGCTATATATCTCCTTTCGGATGAATAAAACAGCCATCAACAGCCAATCAGAATTAAGCAGGGAATGAAAGACTAGTAAAATGCTTGATCTGATTGTATAATGTTCTGACGAGGCCTCTCTGTGCGTCAGGATTAAGTGTGTGTGGGTGTGGGTGTTAAACACCTATACACTGCTGAAATAATTCGCAGCATAAAGGCACACACCTCTCCAGAGATGGGGTCAGTGGCCCCACGCTGCAGGCATGTGAGCGATAGGAGAAAAGGAGGAACAGAATCAAGGCTGAGACTTTACATCTCTTTAATAATAAACTCAAAGACAGTTTCATTTCTTTTGAAAATCCCTCCTTTTCATAAACGGCTGTAAATTCGCTGTTTTGTTCCCATGTTTTCCATGAGGCGGGAAATGGTTGACAGGGTGGAGGGGATGGTGATGGAACCAGGTGAGTGTTCCCCTCTACTCACCTGGTCTGACCGAGGGACAGATTGCATGTTAGTGTTTGGGGGAAGCGCAGTAAGCATAGAGGCCTTCATGGTAATGTTTGTCCCACTCCTACATGGTAAGAGAAGCGCACCCTAGCTGCCGGGGTTCCCTGGCTCCTGTGTGGTCCACAGGATAAGGTGAGGAACTGACAGGCGCTGGAGTAGGAGCAGGTGTAGGAGAGGTCCTAGGCTGGCTGTGGCGGCAGGTCATGAGGGGCTGGCTTCTGACATAAGCGAAGTTAAGTAGCAAAAAGTTCTAAAGAATGAGGCTTGGTTTGTTTTCATTTATTTTAAATAAACAGCAATGTATTAACCAGTAAACACACACTCTTGCATATATTTTCATGTATGTGTAAGGCAGCAGAAGTGTTACGCCAGTAGGTGGCACTATTGCACCACACTACGACACATGATTTACTGGCGCTTTATGGTCCCTCTGTGATTCTGTATTACTTCATGTCTTCTCCATCGTACCGCGTATTCTCCGGACATCATGGACCGAACCGTGACCCATGTACCGTGACGGTTCGGTACAAATACATGTACCATTACAGCCCTAGTTACAAACTAACATGGTGGAAATTACATTTTGAGGTATTTTAACAATAAGCATATTTTCTATTTATGATGTATTAACCTTTATATGGGCAAAATTACATGACACCTCTAAACACTTTAAGGTAAACTTTCTGTTCCTTAAAAACTGTCAGTGTGGTGGACGTGATGGCAGTTTATATGTATACATTTGAACGTTAACTGGTTTAATAAAAAAATAGTTTTATTTAATGTCTCATTTAAGAAACACAAATGCAGACAGCATTAAAAATGGCCAAAAAATGTGAATCACATCTACATATATGACTCTGCTAAAGAAAATGCATATCTACAATATATACTAACTTCCAAGCAGTAATGACTACAAAGCATTTTTTTTGTGGAAGAAAGACAATGCTCCGTCTAATATTCTGCTTAGTGTTTTCTCAGTGAGGTGACAGGACAAAAATGCAGAGCAGGCCAGGCATTTATTTCCCCCTGAGGCCTACCTGGCAGAAAGACTCTGGCAATGGAGCACTTGTTTATACCACAGGGCCTGATGACCTTGGACATCTAATCAATGGAGTGTCTGCGCAGAAGCACATTGTCTCACTGAAACTGGCCTGCAGCGTTCTGGAAATTTTTCTCATTTCAGTTATACAAATTCCTATGTACTAGACCCATGAGCTTAAATTCTGATGTCATGCTAAGGATGGTAAAATACTGTTAAATAAGAAAAAATGTGGGTTTCTTTTTCCTAACACCCTGCATGTACCGTTCTGGCATTTCATTTATACAAAATGGGTTTTAGGGCAAAACTTTCTCAAAGCTATCATAAATGTCACAGATATCAGGAAACATATTAAACTTTTAATACATTTCTGTGCGCTCAGTGCTTCAGATGTCTGATTCCCGTGAACATCTCAGAGTTTCTCTACAGAGCATTTCACATCAAACCACTATGAAAGAGAAATTCCACTTTACGATGTGTTACAAAAGCAAACCGGACCAGACTTATTCAAATAAATGAAATTGAATGTAACATCATTGTCAGCACAATGGTTTTGGGGGGATAAAGGGAACTAGAGATTCTCTTTGGTTTCCAGTGTTCGTTAATTAGTTTTGTTAGACAATAATAGAGATTCCTCTAAATGGGGGTGATGGTAGAGATCAAACATCTCCGGATGCGAACAGTAGCTATCTAAAGCTGGTCTGGAATCAGGAAAAGGGTAGAGTTCCTCAAAATATATTATCTAAGCAGGAATTCCACACAATGAAGCTAAACAGCTCTTTGCTTAACATGGAACATTTTTGTAAAATAACTGCAACAAAGTCAGCTCAGCAAAAAATCTAGACACTAGTGAATTAACAAAAAGGAGGATATGTAGAATACACATGGCTCTTCAATGCATCAGTTTAGATAATGTATGCGGCTTTGAGCAGTGTGTACTAGAGCAGTGCTTTTTGTTCTCCATCTTAAACAGCAACACAATATGAGAGCACATGTAAAGACCCTGAGGGGTTAGAAACTGTAATTGTCCATGGCATCCTTGGCAACAGCATGTGAAGTAATGACCTGACAGGAGGGGAAGACAGGAGGGGGTACTGCAGCAAGGTGAAGACGACAGTGGTGTGGCCCAGTTCTGCCAGGTGAATGACACTACAAACCCTCCATCTATCACCTGCTGATAACACAGCTGCGAGCTACAAAAAGCATCGATAACTCGATAGCATCCATCAATATTACCTCATCTGTTACAAGCACGTGTGCACACACACACACACACACACACACACAAATAGTTTTTAGAAATGTGAGACAGTGTATTGACATCAATCTGCAACATATGAGTGAACTTTTCTTGCTGGCCTACTTGTTAAGTAATAGCATGTCCTCATTGGCTGCATGAGAAGTCCTTTGAAAAAAGAGCACCTCTATGCCCAGACATTAGAGTCTAATTACATAAATAAATCAGCTTTTAATGACCTCTTTTAATATACATAAAACAGTATCTTGTAACCATGCGGTGAAACAAAGCATTTAGGCAGTATTTTCTCATTCCTATGGATTCAGTCTTTGCTTTCAAGTCTTAAGTCTTCCGAGCTGTGCTGACGACAAAATAATCGCCTATCAGCACTTTAACGAAATCCCTTCTGCACGGGCCATCAAAGGCAGAGCACATTTATAGCGCCTTCTTTCCTAGATCTTAAGGGAAAAATAAATACGTGAGGCTAATTTGGTTTCATCGTTTGCAGAGAACTAGACACAACCGAGTGATTGTAAAAATAGCCTGGGGCCTAGTGCAATTATCAGATTTGCACCATTCAAAAAGCCGAAACCGAGTAATTTTCCTCCTTTTAAGTGCAAAGTATTTGTGAGGATTCAAGACAATAAGGCATACTGGGAGAACAAACTGCTACCATAGGCAAGAAATGAAAAAAATGTTCTTCATTCAAGCCTACACAGAATAATGAACAGCTCCATGGGACACTGCATTTCCCAGAGTTCATGAAAATTTCTCCCCGGTCCTTTGTTTCAGACCACCACCACTGTCTGAATCTCCATGTCTTCAGGCGAAGCAATGACGTACTGCTCCTCCTGTTGCAACAACTCCACGTCTTCAGCTGCAACCATCGTGACTGTAGCATGCTGCACCTCCATGGCACCCTCTGTGGTGGGGGTGGTGAAAATAGTACCATCACCAATAGCATTGGCCAGCGTCATGGCCATCTGCTCAGTGAGGCTCTCGGGTGTGGCAATGGTGATTGTGTCGCCGAAGTCAGAGACGCTAGGGCTCTCGTCAGTGCCCACATCTCGCAAAATAATCTGGTGGCTACCATGTGACTGACTCACAATCTGCTGCACCACCTTCATGATGTGGCTATCCATCTGTAGCAAAGCACAGAAAACATTCTGAGCTATAAAACATTTCCAAGAAAAAACACTAATAAACAAAGCTCAGACTTCAAGATTTTGTTTAGCTCTGCAACATACTTTCATCCATTTTTATAGACAGCAGTGATCATAAAGTGTATAAAAAAAACACTTAAGTAAGTCTGTCACCTTTGAGCTAATCAGAAAAAGTGTGCAAATGTCATCTTTTTTCTCTCAAGAAGTATTATTTTTAAAATCTGTAACGGTGGTCTATTAAAAGCAGCAAGTAACATGACTGATACTACATACCAAAAAGGTCTATACTGGTCACTTTATTTTCACTTTTAGCTACATTCTCAACAGAACAGCACACTCACCTGGCTTTGATTGTCCTGAATAATGGATACCTCCTCCCCTTGGACTGCTTCCTCAGCTGGTGCCTGGAAATTAAGCATTTACTTTTAGTTAGTATACAAAAGGAAAACATCTCTGTATGAAGTTCTCAATACTAGTCTGATACTAGATACACTATGCATCTGTTTTTTTTTCTACTTTTCCTTATCAATCACCCCTGATTCAGCTCATTCATAAGACCGTCGTGCCCCTGGTCAAGGAGAGGGAGTGTAGTTTCGTTTTGTCGACAGGGCTGTTTTGTTTGTGACAAGAAGATAGCTGGAGGGTGGCAGGGGTTTTGTTTTGTGGACTGGGAGGGAGGCCTTTCTTCATGTTGTCAAACATGTTAAATATATTTGTTCTATTAATAAAAGCATCAGTAGTCTGGCAAAGTGGTTGAGTTGTGTCTCTCCTTTTGTTTGGAAACGTGGTACTGTGACCCTGCATCAAAAATCAAGCTTTTATAGACAGCACTGATCCAGTGCCATTCATCCTTGTCAAATTTACAAGCAAGGGATGCAAGGCCCTTTCCTGTGCAGTGTGTGTATACTGGACCAGGACCTGGACCAGGACCAGGACCAGGACCAGGATTGAGATACACAGTGAATTAAACTCACTCCTATGATGTACTCCTGAGTATCAGCCACCACAGAAGAGAACTCCACCAGCACTGTGTGTGGGTCCTCTGTGATGATTGTGGCTCCCACACTGTCTGCAGACTCCTGCTGCCCCTCAGAACTCAACAACTGCTCTGTCTCCTTCTGCTGGACTGCGTAACAGCCTCCTGGAGGCCATGCACACACAAACACAATAACATTGATCAGTTTTAAATGAACCAGTTGCTGTCGGTGTAAAATCAAATCTATACTTTGTCATGCCTATGCCTACAGCATACAACATTACCTTTAGATCGTAAGTGCCGGTTGAGAGTGCCGTGCTCAGCGAAGCCCCTGCCGCATTTAGAGCATTTGAAGGGTTTTTCACCAGTATGATGACGAATGTGACGGACTAGCGCACCTTTTTCCCGAAAACCCCGAGAGCAGTGTGGACACACATACGGTTTATCCTCACCATGCGTGCGATGGTGGACCAGAAGTGCATTCTATGTGGGGCAAAAACAGTTTGGCTTTGGTTCAAATCTGTTTGTTTTCTTTTAGTTCTCCTGAAATTATTCTTTTTAGCCATTTTAGTTGGTGGCAAAATGGATCTATTACTATAGCAATATTTCCATATAACAATAAAATATTTTCATTTTGCCCAGTAATTTCACAACCTATTTGAAGAAACTGCCACACTACCATTAAATCCCTTACTAACCCAATTATTATGCACTTGAATCCTAGACAGTTTTCAGATACTATGAAAGTGTTTGTTGTCTCACCTTTGTCTTGTAGCTCTTGTCACAGAGGTTGCAGTGGTGAGGCCGATCGCTGGAATGCGCCCGCATGTGCTCCCGAACATGTCCAATGGCTTTGAACATCTTGCCGCACTCACCACATTTGTACCTGCGCTCACTCACATGCACCTCCATGTGTTTCTTCAGCATGTAGCCTGTCAGGAACTCCTTCTGACATGTAAGGCACTTAAATGGCTTGTAGCCTGCCAAAAAAGAAGGTAGCATTTTGCTTTTTTCCTGAAAACCACCAACAGGAAATAATGTAAAAGGGGTAAGCAATTGCAGCATATGGGATAGTGCTATCAGAAGACACTGTGAAGGACACAGAATATTTGCAAGTGGACTGGAGCTTACCAACATGGCCTTTGATGTGAATACGCAGGTGAGACATTGTTCTGAACGCTCGATCACAGTGAGGGCATTTGTGCGATTTGGATGATGTTGCTTCCCCTTCCTTTTGTGAAGAGTCCTTCAAGCAAGAAAAGGCATGTAACTCAGAAGCGAAATGCAGATAAAACCTAGTTGGGCTACATGAGCTGCGTGTCTCTGAACATTTTTACTTTTTTTTTTAATTCATATCTATCTATCTATCTATCTATCTATCTATATATATACACACACACATACATACATATAGTGTTGTGCAGTTTCCCACTCACCACGGTCTCCTCTTTCACCTCCACACACTCCTCAGTCACCTGAATCTCTGTAAGCCTGGCCTCGGACTCAACCTCAGCCACAGGACCCAGCAGGCCCTCTTTAGGTGACCGTGCCTCCACCTGAACTGCTGCCTCTGTGGCTTCAGTTTCCAAGGCAATGCCAGAATTGATGATGGCCTGGCAGAATAAACTGTCTCCCTCCACCACAGCTTCAGTCTGAGGATGTGACACCACCTGACCAGAAGAAGATACAACCCTGTCTCACACACATGCTTTAAAAACTGTAAAATCAAAATGATTTAAGGTGACACCCACTACCATTTCTTTTTAGCAGCCTCGGGACTTCAGTGCAAAACCAATGAAATAAACTCTGGACACTAAACATGCCATTGCCAAATGTTTGGAGTAAGGGGAAAACTGTAAATGTGATTTTTCTGTTAATCTTTTCTTTAATGTAGCTTTAAATACTCCAGAGTCCTACTGATGCTAAAGAGAATGGCTTAAGAAAACTGACCAACAGTTACTAACAAGCTACAACAGGGCTAAGCCTAGAAATAAAGAGACTATCTACAGAAAGAGCATGTCTGTTCAGCGAATAAAGTGAAATAAGAAATCCAACTAAATCAATGCCATGGAATATGAAAATTGTTTTAAGACCTGATGAACTTGTCCTAGGTCTTCCACCACCTGTATGTGAATGCTATTCGGGGCAGCCTCCACCACACTGATGACAGGCAACGGCTGCTCTTTCTGAAGAGGGACAGGTGGCTGCTGCACTTCTGCAATGTAAGATAACAACACACACACACACTTATTACAGAGACAGCTCCTAGCAATACAGGCTCCAAGATGGGAATGGCATTTTACTTACAACTACACAGAGATAAAAAAGAAACAAGAAACAAACGGGGCACTATATGCTAAAATGTAATTTAATTCTACTTACCTGTGCGAACGCCATCTTTGCTGACAAGGATCTCTTTGCACTGACTGTAACGGATCTTCTCTGTACAGGGAGTGAGAGATTTCAAGTGTCTGGTCAGCGCACCTGACTCTCTGAAGGAGAGGCCACACTGATTGCACCGGTAAGGCCGCTCATCTGAAAAACAAAGAAATGTCAGTGTTATGAAATAGATCTCTATGCATTCCATGAAACTATGCAGTGAAGCCACATGATTGTCTGTTCCATAGACAATTGCATGTTGCATTTTTACACATGCAGAGCCTGGCTTCTGCAGTGCGGCCTGAATATTTAACTTCAAACTGGAGAAAAATAAATCCAACAAAACAAGACAATCAGAGGTAAGTGCGTTTTTATTGCATGCATTTTGATATAAGTGGAGACAGAAAATGTAAGTTACATTAAAAGGGACAATTTTTTTCCATCAAATAAAGTGGATGTGGCAGCTACACTCCTCAGTACACATATGAAAATTTAGCTGCACAAACAGCTTGTTTGTATTCGCTGTTTTAAATGATGTCATGGGAACCAACACATTTACATATATTTTACTATTCTGCCAACAGCACTTCAACTTCCCCCTTACTGAACACAACACAGGACAAGCAATCAGAACAGATCTATCAGTCTTAGGGGCGCGGCAGCTAAAACAATATTTAATTCTATGGGATAATGAGAGGTGGGAAAATGGTCATATAAAAATGAACTACGGCTTTTAGCAAATAGAACCACAGGCATGTCATAAGCAGACCTCAAGGGGATAAAGAAAACTCCAGCATCTCTACTAAAATCAGCAGATAAATAACAATTGGTAGGATAATAAAGTCATGCCAAGATAATGTTTGGAAATCTTGTCCCCACTCTGTACCTGTGTGCCGTCGTTTGTGGCGAATCAGAGAGCCCTTTGTTCTGAATGCAGTTCCACACAGTTCACACTTAAAATCCTTCCTGTCTGTATGAGTGAACAAGTGTGTCCTCAAGATGTTTGTCTAAATAGAGATACGGAGAGAACAGGAAAAACACTGCTGCTTCAAAACTGAACCAACCCACAGACATTCAAGGTAAGACATATATCTAAATTTCTTGCAATACATGAAGAATATAATAGAAACATACCGTTTTGAAGGTCTTTTCACATATATGACAAATGTAGCGTCCCTCTGTAGTGAGTTTCACAACAAGTTTAGAAGAATCTGAACTCTGGTCCTCTCCTTCTTCAGACGCAATATGGTCCTTTCTGCTGGTGGTGGTCACCACACCTTCCCCCTCATCTAAGAAAAGTGTCTCACATAAGTGTCTACGTAGGCAGAGTTACTAGGTGAAAATTCTTGTTGATTTAGCCGAGGTGATAAGTTTATACAGCTCTTCCTGTCCTATGCCTGCAAAGCACTGAAAATCTAAATGTGAAACTTTGGACTGAACTGGTTCATGGGATGCTATTAGAGGTTGGACCTCCGTTATTTTCTTCCGGATATTGTCGATTTTTTCATTAAAGAAGTCCATAAAGTGTTCACTTCTAAGCTGTGATGGCATACTCTCTGTAGGAATCATAGGTTTTGTTAGGCGAGCCACTGTGCTAAATAAGAACATGGGATTGTTTTGGTTTCAGTTGGCTCGGTCCTAGCAGCTTTTAGAGCCTGTCTATAGCTACACATGCTGTCTTTATACGCAATTCTCCATTTGCGCTCAACGTTGCATCAAGCCAGTATCAAAGACCACGCCCCTGCCAGACAATCGAGTGCTATCCATTTCTACAGTCAGTGTAAGAAAGAACAAAACTGAATTTATTAGAAGCCAAAGAACACATCTTAAGCAGGGGTGCCAATAATTATGGAGGGCAGTGTATGAAATGTGAAGGGGACATGTCCCCTTCAGAGTGAATGGCAGTGACGCCCACAGACGAGGCCCGGACACTTTTGCATGGCAATATATATATTTCCATACATTTAAGTGCTAAATGAATTTACTAAATATAATTTACTAATTATGTAGCATAAATATTAATGTACATTCAGCCACATTTCCACGTAAAAATAACAATGTGGAGAGAAAAATAAAGAAAGCACATCTTGTGATGGTGAAATACCGCTGTACTCAGAGACGGGAGGTTTGAAACTAGCAAATCGGAGAACGCTATTCATTTTATATATATCCTTGCTGTTGAATAGATGCTGCTCTTTGACAAACCCCTCACTGTACTCAGAGGAGAGGGTTGAAAGTAGCCAATCTGAGAACACTATTTATTTCTCCTTGCTGCTGATTGGCTGATTTTCCAGAGCATCTTGAATGTTCTCATGTTTTTCATTTTGTTCTCTACAGCCCTGTATTTTTATTTATGTAAATTAAATGAATTTACTACTGTATTTACCCTGCTTACACCAAAGAAAATGACAGGGCATAGAGGGGTAACATCGGTATTTTACATTCTAGATAGTACAAATACAGGTTCACCTTTACATTTTCTTTCAGGGTAATGAGTTTAAATGAAAGTGTTTTGGGAACATATTTGGGGGAATATTTATAGCGAATTATAGGGTTTACACTATAAAATGTGTATGTGTGTGTGTGTGTGTGTGTGTGTATGTGTGTGTGTATATTAGTGCTGTCAAGCGATTAAAATTTTTGATCTAATTAATTACTTGGTGTGGCGATTAATTAATCTAATTAATCGCATTTAATCACACATAAATACAGATGTTACAAGAAGCAGATTTTTTTACCATTTATTATTGAAAACAATGGTCATGACATTTTTATCACTGACTGAACACAAACCTATGAATTAGGTTACAGTATATGACAGTTGTAAGT
>JBBPCY010007356.1:0-15827 GCA_037974405.1 Brachyalestes nurse
TTCCCGATTTCCGATCCAGTAATTTAGGTCAGGATCAGACCGATACCGATCCAGAATATCGGATCGGCGCATCTCTAGTTTATACACATGTCGGTCGAGTTTATTTCATCGCCTTTGGGCTTGTATCAGTGGAGTTGGCACAAATGTGAACACTGAAGAATGAACTTCACATCATAGGTTTTCACCTCTTATCTTTGAAGGGCTCAAAGTCGTCGTCAGATGAGCTCATTTTGAAGAAACGATTCATCCATGAGGAAAACTGTCTCTTGAAACTGGAATACAGACCTACATTCACACACACACACACACACACACGTATAAAATGCACATATCACAGACATCTACTGTGTCTGAAACAAAAACACAATAACAAGTATGTCCAAAACGGTTATTTTGGAGAAGACACATATTCTTTTAAGTGAATAATTTGGGGGGCATTTTTGTTTATCCTGCAATTGGGAAACATTTAGATATAACATTTAAATGATATAGAAATTTGGATTTTTTTTGGGAGCAGATAAGCCTTTGAAGCGGTTACTATTAATCGGCAGTATTAAAATAATGTAAAAAAAGATGTATTCATAACGTTTCATAGTAAATCCTGCACATTTTAGACGCTCCCTTAATGTTAAACTTTCTCTTGCCGCCAGGTGTCGTTTAAAAGAGTGGGAATAATGTTTACACCTTTATTACTCATAAAAATAAATTCTAGTTTTTATGGTCCTCTCCTGAAGGACTCTGGAACCTTTCATGTCAGTGGAAATTTTCCATTAAACCAATTTTTGTTCCAAAGGAGCTACAATGAGTAGTAATCGATTATACAGCCACTGTCACACGGCCAAGCATAATTTAAATTAAAGACTACTAGTCAATTTCGACCGAAAACATTATTTATTTATTTATTTATTTATTTCCAACCAAGGTTCGGACCGAGGAAGAGTTGTAAAGTTTGTAGAGCTGGGCGATGACATCATACACAAAACATAAACAAAGACACATATACTAAAAATAAAAAGTTCACCTTTTCTGGTCCTTACTTCACCTTAAAATCCTTAATATAAGTGTTTTTGTCTCGTTTCTAAATCCTGCTTCGACAAAACCATACGCAGTTCCTCCTCTGACACACTTTCTCTTTCACTTCTGCATGATCATGACTATAAAACATATAAAAACAAACGCTGGTAGGCTGTTAACAGATCTATAGACAGGGTAGGGAACAAACCACCAACTCTCGTGTCGGATGACATACATTTACTAAAAATACATACACACATTGTAAGATACAGTGGAAACTCTACACATTTACATAAGCATATGAAAAATCATAGGAAAAAAAATACTGAGCTTCAGAAACAGAGAGAGGACAGGATTCTCCCGACAGGGTGGCTTCTGCGAATATATCTTTGAACTCAAGGCCTTGGGTGTTGTTTAGTTGTTTGCACTTTATTTATTGTTTATTCTATTTTTAAAAATCCTGTAAAGAAGTAAACTGAGGGGGAGGAATTTTGTATTGTAGTTTGTGGTAATTTTGAGTACTTTGAGGAAAAACTATTTTTTTTATTGTTCTATTGTTATTGTTATTATGAAAATAAAGTATTTTAACTTTGCCAAAATTCTGTCATAATTCTGTTTTAATGAATGAATAACTAATTAAACTAGTTAACTAATTGTTGTATGACAGAGTGTTCAATTCACTTCACATAGCACTACCCCCCTGCGGCCACCAGAGGGCGACATAGCACTAATTGGTGGAGGTTCTTGTAATTAGCTCCACCTGTCTGCCATCATGGCTGACTGCTTTGGGTATTTAAACTCTCTCCATCCCTCTTTTTAGTGCTCTGTCTAAAGCAGATGACTCCAACCACTGGGCTGTGGACTGGGCCTGGTCCTCCCATAATTTTACATATTTGAATATGCTAATCTATTTAAATACACGCTTTGCTCGGGTTTTGTTAGAAAACGATGGCCAGGGCACGCGAAAAAAAAAAGAAAAACATTAGCGTCTTGCTTACTGAAGTTGAGGCATGAAAAAAATCGTTTTGGTGGATTAAGTAGTGGCATCAACAGCAAAAGAAAATTGTTGGAGTGGCACAGCGTGGTGGAAGTTCGGAAAGTCACACCTTGCCCGAATTGAAATGGTGGGATGTTAAAGTCGACGAGAAAAAGCAAGTAGCAGATCACCGTAAGCTGTGCTGCAGTCACAAAATGCAATAAGCCTAGTCCATGCTGTAAGAGATATTGCCAATGAACTAAAAAAATATAGATACTGGGCTATGAGACGTTAAAATAATTTCTTTAATATATGCTGCGTTTGATTACCTGTTTTTACATTTCTAGTACATTCAAACGAAGTTGTCCAATTCACAGGTCAGGTTCCTCATTCCTCAGCTCCTCAAGTACAGACAAGCCACGATTTTGTGCAACATTATGCAGCACTTTCTGTTGAGTTTAGAGCAGCACTCCACACTATGAAATCAAACCCCTTAATTTTACCATATTAAATTACCTTAACTCTGATCTTAATTTCCAGGAAAGATGAAAAGAGCACAGAATAAAGCTGATTAAGGGGTAAAACTAATGAATTTCTCCCTTTTTCAAATTTGCACCTTACACAAAAAAAACCTGTCAGATTTAATTATTTTTTTGACACCTATTTCCATCTAATGTAATTAAGGAGTTCTAGCATAAAACAAATGTGTAAAATGAACATACTTTAATTGTGTAAGTTTAATACATATTAATTAAACTGAACATAATATTTTCATAAAGTTTTATATGTGTGTTATTTTAGTTTATAACAAATGCTTAAATTGTCAAGAAAAAAAATCTATTTAAAAATGAAATACATTTACAAAACAATTTTTTACTGTTGTTTTATTTGAGCCAACAATTACTTTTTAAATAAGAAAGAACTGTACCTGTCTATGAGCTACAGGTGAATGGCAAAACCAAATATAAATGCCAAAGACCAAGCATATACTTTTGCACATGACATCATACAACCTTTTGCTCAGTCTTAATATTAATAAAATCAATATTTACAAAAACATACCCATCTGAAGATTTACAACCCCCTGAATGAATGCCTTATGTTTAAGATTAAGGGGTTTCACACTGTGGATTGGCTCCACTATTTCTGAGAATAAACAAATCATGGGTTGAGCCAAGCCATCTCGCCACAACATTAAAAAGATTTAATCATAAATAATTTGCAAATGTAATCACAAATAATTTGCACATTAATAGAACGAAAATGCTTTCTATTAATATAAGCAAATTCCTTCCCTGAAGGGGAGTTTATAGCAATGTGTGTGCAGTGGATCACTCCGATTACATTTGGAAAACCACACATAGCTGTGAATTTGTGTGGCTGAACAGGCTTTAATGCTTGCCTGTTCAACCACAGTGTAAAAAAAATGTACATGTCTGTATGACCATCCCATACAGCAGGCATGGCTCAACTCAGTGATGACTGAGAAATACCCAATCGGTCCGCGGGTTCACGTCGACAAGCTCCTCTCGGTAATTCTTCCATTTGCGATATCTACCAATAACGCAAGAGCATCCATGGTAGATGTAGTAGCTTGGCCATTCTCTCCACTGTTTTATTTTTACAATTAACTGCAGTGTCTTCGATAAAGACCGCGGCATTAATGCGAGGTGCCACCCATTTACAAAAACGAGCAGAAACGTGCGTACACATTGGTTGGGGCTCCAGTGAGAATGTGCATAGCAGTACGCCAAGTTTAGTGTTTATACATCTTGACGTGATCGTGGAAACGGGCGTACGCACCATTTTTGTGCGAACACACCGTTTATACACGAGTAGTTTACCTCGAAGACGAGCTGCTGCTGAATCTCCGAGATCTTGGCTTGCAACCCAAGCCCTCAGACCGCGACATTGCCTGATGTCATTGGCCGGGGGAGGAGACACCGCAAGCAGTGCATGAAGAAGTGGGAGTGTGGCAAGCGAGGGGGGGTCCATGCTGGCTAAAGGATAATGCTAGCCAACCAGCAATTCCATTCATCTTCCTTGCCAATGTTCGCTCACTGGACAAAAAACTGGACTACATCCGACTCCAGTGAACTACCTAGGGTGAGCTCAGAGACTGCTGTGCTTATGTTTTTATTGAGACATGGCTACGCACATTAGCAACATGCTAATTTACCACAGCAACTGTAATACCACCCTTAGCAACAAAGCAAGGGGGGATGGGCGTGTTTACATGAACATGGACTGGTGCGTGAACGCTGTGCTGATTTCGAGCTACTGCTCACCACCACTGACTGTTAGATGCAGGCCATTTTATTTACTGAAGGAATTCACCACCGTGCTCAAAGTTGCATCCCACCCAGTGCTAACACTAACAACGCGCTAGCCAAACTGTATGGAGCCATCAGTGAACTCCAAAACAGTTCCCAAGACAGTTCTCCCTAAATTTCACCAGTATGTGGACTTTCTGACGAGGGGGGGGGGGGGATGTGAACACGCTGGACTGTGTATACACAAACATCGCTGGCGCTTTCCATGCTGAGCCCTGCCCCACCTCAGATTCTCTGATCATGTGTCCATCATGCTCATCCCAGCCTATAGACCCCCCAGGTGAGATGTGAGAGGTGCTATCTCTGCTTTTCAGGACTGTTTTGAGCACACTGACTGCAACATGTCTGTGAGGAAGTCCACTCAACCTCCCAATGACCACGTACTCTGTCTGACAATGGCTGATGTGAGGAAATCTCTGCTCAGGGTCAACCAACGGAAAGCTGCCGGGCCAGACAACATTCCTGGTTGTGTGCTCAAAGGATGTACAGACCAGCTGGCAGATGTTCTCATAGAATCATGAAGTGCTTTGAGAGGCTCATCATGAGGCACATCCAGTCACGACTGCCACCCTCACTGGACCCCCTGCAGTTTGCATACCGTCCCAGCCATTCTACAGATGATGCCATCACCACCACACTTCACCTGGAGCTTACCCATCTGGAAAAAAGAAGACTTATGTGAGAATACTGTTCATAGACTTAAGTTCAGCATTCAACACCATCATTCCTCAGCACCTAATGGGAAAGCTGAGACTGCTGGGCCTAAACACCTGGATCCTGGACTTCCTGACTGGGGGACCTCAGTCAGTCAGGATTGGGAACAACATCTCCAGCACCACCATGCTGAACACAGAGAGTCTGACTGACTATAACAGTTTTCCCCTATTTTTGGTAATGGCGATTTCCAACCTGACAGAGCAGAATGAGGTTTTAAAATTTAGGCATTCAAGGGTATAGCTAAGTTATCTGACCTTTACAATGATAATTCTGTTGTCATGTCATTTGAAGAACTTAAGTACAGATATGGAATTCCTTCAAAACACTTCTTTATATACCTGGAATTGAGAAGCTTTATCCTGGCCAGACAACGTAATAGTTTTGAACTGACTTCTTTATTTACTATATAAAACTTTACACTGACCTTTTTAAACTCTGTGGGGCAGGTCTCTTTATTGTATAACCTCTTTGTAAGCACATCTCACAACATCTTACAAGCATGGAGAAGGGACTTGCAGGAGAATGTAACAGAGTGTCCATTTTCTTGATTATGAACTTTTATTTACACAACAAGAACTCAAAGAGGCTCTAGGGTCAAAACTCTATAGCTCTGACACGAGGACGATTATAACTCGACATTAACAAGGGACAGGATACGGGTACAGAAGGGTACAAATGGCAGTTGGTACAGGAGATGGTGGATTGACCCAAGGGCTTGAACAAAGGCAACCTAAATACACAAATGATTTGGACATTAACCAGTGAGAATAGATAATCACTTAACATAAATACAAGACAGCTAACTGAAGATAAATCTAGACACAGTGAACTGACATAGAACTCCCATTTCAAAGTAAACTAAACCTTAACCAATGTAACCAAACGTAACATGAGGAAGGAATGGTCAGAAGCATGTGTTTTAGCTTGGAGGTCTGCGGGACGCGGCGCAAAATCATGGAGCACGGGTCTACATTTGAGAGTTTCTTGCGGGAGCGGGTGGAAATAGAGAGATGTGTTTGCGAGAGTGGGACAAAGACATTGTTCTCTGGACTCGCGCAAAGTAGCCTATACATTTGCACTGAATACATTTTACAGTTTGTTTTTATGTGGGAAACAGTATATGTGGTAGGCAACCGACCTAACCTGCAGATGTTTGCGTTGCCGGGGTAATGGCACACGTGGGTACAAAGCCATGACAGAGGAAGGGTTCCCTTAGTGTAGAAGCCATTAGTGCTCTCATAAAAAAAGATACGTTTCAAACCAAAAAGCCCTCGATGGGTAAGTCAGACATCTGGAATTCAGGTCTGTAGCCTAGGTAGAAACGTTGTTGGTTGTATTTTTTGTGGAAAACTGGTTAGCCAAATCTACCCTTATATAAAAGACATCTGTCGTGTTCCTGGCCGTGGGTGTTGTATTGTCTGTGTGTTTTTATTTGTGTGTTTTCTTTCTTTCTTCTTCTTTTTTCTCTCTTTTGTTATTATTTAAGCAGGCAGTGCCCTGGACAGCTAAGGTGGCTGCTTGGCCCCACTCCAGGCGATCAATTGGTGAGCTCGGCGAAGATGAGCTGAAGGGGGTGGTGCCTGGGGCCTTTAAAAATGGCAGCCACCAGCAAACAGCATGCTCGCTTGGGGAGAGAAGCATCCACGCTGGCCTCCCTGTACTGGATTAACTCTGTGGACTCTTTCTCAAGCCGCAGCTGTGGTTGGACTGACTGGGCGATGGAAACCCTTGAGAGCAGAAGCTAGAGTGCTTGCTTTTGAGTCCAGGGGAGTACAAAGCCTAGCCACCTGCTAGCGGTTAGTGGCTAAAAAGCCATGGCAGAGGAAGGGTTCCCTTAGTGTAGAAGCCATTAGTGCTCTCGTGAAAAAAAGGTACGTTTCAAACCAAAAAGCCCTCGATGGGTAAGTCAGACATCTGGAATTCAGGTCTGTAGCCTAGTTAGAAACATTGTTGGTTGTATTTTTTGTGGAAAACTGGTTAGCCAAATCTACCCTTATATAAAAGATGTCTGTCGTGTTCCTGTCTGTGGGTGTTGTATTGTCTGTGCGTTTTTTTTTTGTGTGTTTTCTTTCTTTCTTCTTTTTTTTCTCTCTTTTGTTATTATTTAAGGAGGCAGTGCCCTGGACAGCTAAGGTGGCTGCTTGGCCCCACTCCAGGCGATTGATTGGTGAGCTCGGGGAAGATGAGCTGAAGGGGGCGGTGCCTGGGGCCTTTAAAAATGGCAGCCACCAGCAAACAGCATGCTCGCTTGGGGGGAGAAGCATCCACGCTGACCTTCCTGTACTGGATTAACTCTGTGGACTCTTTTTCAAGCCGCAGCTGTGGTTGGACTGACTGGGCGATAGAAACCCTTGAGAGCAGAAGCTAGAGTGCTCGCTTTTGAGTCCAGGGGAGTACAAAGCCTAGCCACCTGCTAGCGGTTAGCGGCTAGTGCATTGTTTGTCTGCTCTTTTCTTTTGGTGCCGTAAGAGTTGGGCACGGGATCAGCGTAGAGGCCAACGCAGCAACCGCGTATGGAGCAGAGCCAGCAGCAGGAGTGGACAAGCCCCATAAAGGGAAGTAGCTTTGATGCCGGACTCGTGATCGACACGAGGGTGGCTGGGCCATACAGCGCGAGAGGCACTGGCGAGGGACGAACACAGTAAAAAGGGCACTGCCTGGCCTTCGTTTTTGTTTGTTGTTTTTTTTTTAGTATGCCCCGCGTTAGCTCCCCTGACCTTTTTCTTTGTTGAGTATGTGTGCTGGGCCTGTGTTGTTATTTTTACATCTGTGTGTGCTTGACCAACTTGCTGTGGTTTTGTGTTTTGGGGGTGCTGTGCTTCACGGGTGAACCAGGGAATATACCGAAGGGCCCTAATGGTCACAGTCTACACAACCTGCCTAAAGACACTGAAATAAATGTGTAAAGAAAAAGTATCTGTTGTGTGAGTGTCCATCCATTCGCTTGTGCAGCCCAGAGATCCTAAAGGGTGAAATCAAACTTACAAAAAAACCCAAACAAAGTTTTTTTATAGATGGTTGTGGTCTTGTCAACCTAGGCCACCACACCGTTTAACTTGGCGTAGTTGGCAGGATCTCTCGGCGTGCAGCGATGGGTGAGGTGCAGGGAAACAGTATGTAACTGAAGTACAGCAAGTAGATTTTATTTTGAGTGCTCTAGAGAGTGAAGCCAGGCAAGATGTAGAGTTACAAGCTGAGGCACTGAGAAAACTTTTTATTTTTTGGCGGGGTGTATGGGGAGGAAACCGGGCTGGTATCAACAGCAGCCTGGGGAGCGGGTGGGGTCATTCATCCTCCATCTCAACGAGTGTCATTTCAGATGGCGGCAGAAAGAACCAGCCCGTGAAGGGGATAATGGGATACGCCCCTACGAAGCCAACTGGTGGCAGGACTCTGAAGCGGGCTTGGGAAGAAGGAACTGCAGCGGCTGATTAGGTGAGCAAGTTGGCTGACGTTCAAAGAAGCCTGGAAGGAGTTGAAAGAACTAGAACAGGAAGATGGCGAGGGGGGCGAGGGCGAGGATGTTATGGTGTGGCGAACTTTTGTGCCCCCACCAGTAGCCACATCAGGACCAGCAGCTGGGGCCCCCCTCAATTTGAAAGAAATGCAGCAAGCCCTGAGGGAGGAGGTGCATAGGGAGATGAAGGAACAACTGGATGAGCTGCGAGAAGACATGTTGACCGAGCTGAGGTAGCTGGTGGGGCCGAACCAAGGGCTGAGTATGGGCACCCCCCCAGGTGTGTGAGTGGGGGAAGAGGTCGATGCGAGCAGACGGCCTTCAGTGGGATGAGCCAGGGAGGCCCATTTGCTTACAGTGTGGTGAGGCTGGCCACATGGTGCGAGCTTGCCCCAGGCAAACAGCGGAGTCGGCCAATACCAGAGGAGTGCAACCAGAGGTGCGAGTGGAGCCAGTCGCAGCAACCCTTCGAGAAGTGCTGGTTGGGGAAAGCCCCATACTCAAGGTGTGAAGCATGCAGGATCAGGACGCTGGTGAGATCCCCTGGCTGGCCCTGAAAGTGGTAATTGGGCTGTCCCTCCCGTACGCGGGCTACACGGTGCTGGACTTCATGGTCGCCGGGGTGGAGGTTCCCCAGAGGGTAGTGGTGATCGTGGATGAGCGGCACTTGCCTGCCTTGTACGGGATACTAGGGGTGAATGTGATCAGGCATTGCTGGGAGGTGCGAAATGCTCGGGGGGAGGGGGGGTTCACAGGTGTCTCTGTTCCATGTTGCTCTCCCTAGGAACGAACGGCAGGTGTGCCTGAGGACGGAGCGAGCCCAGGTCCTGCACCCTTCCACCGAAGAAGTGATATGTGCAGATGTGCCCCGAGAACAGTTGAGAGATGGAGAACAGGTGTTGGTGGAGGATTATCGAGGGGGCCAACAAGAATGGTGTGTGGGTTGGGCCATCGCCTGTGTATGTGGAAGAGTGCCCTTGAGGTTATGTAATCTGCACCCCTATCCTGTGGAGCTTCCCCCTCGTCACCCGTTGGCTTGCGTGGAGAGGCTTGGATCAAGCAGTGTGCAGCTGCACAAAGAGATGGTGTTACACCCACAGCGAGGAGGGGTGGTGAAGGTTGAAGTACGGCTAGTGACTGGGGCCCTTCCCGAACAGCGGGCCCTGGTGGAGCAGGGGGATAGCTTGACGATTGAGGAAGGTCAACAGCTGCAAGAGCTGCTTGAGAGATATTGTGGAGTGTTTGCATGACACGAAGAAGATTATGGGCGAACTGACACTGTGTATCATCATATGCCAGTGGGGTGGCTGCCCCCATCTGAGAACGTTATCGCCCTGTGCCACCTAGTCTCTACCCGGAGCTGCGAGGTCTCCTCCAGTCTATGCTTGAGGGGGGGTTGTGAAGGAGAGTTCCAGCCCTTGGGCCGCCCCGGTTGTCCTTGTGCGAAAAAAAGATGGGTCGTGGAGGTTCTGCATGGATTATTGGAAGCTCAACGCAGTGACTCACAAGGATGCGTACCCACTCCCGAGGATTGAGGAATCCCTGACGGGGCTGAAGCGGACATCCTGGTACTCAACTCTAGACCTGGCGAGCAGCTATTGGCAGGTGGAGGTCCATTCTCAAGACTGCCTTTGCTACCCACATGGGCCTATATCAATTTGAGCATATGCCGTGTGGTTTATGTAATGCACCTGCAATGTTTCAGCGGCTGATTCAACGATGTCCGGGTGAGCAAGTACATGACTACTCATTGATTTTTTTGGATGACTTGATTGTGTACTCGTCTGATTTCAGGTTGCATTTGCGTCACTTGGAGAATGTATTTCGCCGCCTGGAGGTCCATGGGTTGAAGTTACAGCCGGAGAAGTGTAGCCTTTTCCAACGGGCCGTTCGGTACCTGGGCTATGTCATGAGTCAGGACGGCGTGACCACGGACCCCGAGAAGATAGAGGTGGTGCAAAGAGTTGGCCCCGACCACTGACTGTGAGGGAGGTTCGGTCCTTTTTGGGGTTTGTGGGATATTATTGGAGGTTTATTCCGGGCTTCGCCAAGAAGGCCACCACCCTTCATAGGCTATTGAGAGGGGGTGGGGCAGCCTCGTGCCAGAAGGTGGCCTGTACGGTGGAGTGCGAGTAGGCCTTCGAAGAACTGAAAAAGGCGCTGGTAGATGCCCCGGTGCTGGCCTATGCCGATTACACTTTGCTTTTCCAAGGGTTGAGGGCTGTGCTCACGCAGGTACAGTCGGGCCAAGAAAATGTTATTGTCTGGCCTTCCTGTACTGGACTAACTCTGTGGACTCAAGCCGCAGCTGTGGTTGGACTGACTGGGTGACGAAAACTCTTGAGAGCAGAAGCTAGAGGCTCGCTTTTGAGTCCAGGGGAGTACAAAGCCTAGCCACCTGCTAGCGGTTAGCGCTATTGTTTGTCTGCTCTTTTCTTTTGGTGCCATGTAGGGGTCGTGAGAGTTGGGCACAGGAGCAGCGTAGATGCCAACGTGGCAACCGCGGACGGAGCAGAGCCAACAGCAGGAGGGGATGAGACGATGTCTGGGTTTGGGTCTGAGGTCTCTGCTTGTGTTGGCAGGTTTTGCGTGGGGCAACGAGGATGGAGGACGCGAGGGCCGGAGGACAGCGAGGGGAGTGCCAGACCGTGCAGCATGAGAGGAGCTGGGCCAGCTGTGGAGTAGATTTCCCCCTACGGAGGCAAGCGGCGGGCACTTGTTATTTTTACATCTGTGTGTGCTCGACCAACTTGCTGTGGTTTTGTGTTTTTAGGGGGGATTATACTGAAGGGCCCTAATGGTCACAGCATTTAAAATGTGTCCAGTATTGTTGGCCCACCCTATACTCCACCAGCCTTGCGACGGGAGGGAGCGGGACAAACCATAACAGATGCGGGCGGTAACTGGTTGAAATATTACACATTTCTGCCAGAGCGGGCGGGAGAGGGACAGAAACTTGCGGGAGCGGGATCAAAAATCAGTCCTGTACACAATTGTAGGAATTTTAGCTCAGATTTATTTATACTTTAAATTTGGTTCAGATACCTGAATCAGTTTAGGCTGATTCACCACTATATTCGACCAAATTTGCAAAGGAAACTTAAGTTTGTTGATTTATTCTCCACCAGAATCAGAGTAGGCTGATTCACCTCTATGTTAATTAATTTCTTAATTAATTATTATTGATAACTGATTAGTTCCCAATCATATTAATTATTAAATGGTTACTTATTTACTAATCAGAGTTCGTTATCAAGTAGGGTTTATTCAGGAATTCTGAATAAGCTATTCGACCAGCGAGATAGCCCAGGATTCCGGAAGTCAACCTTTCCAAAACTCTTGCTAAATGGCGCCTTTAACAGAGATTCACTTGATAATTTAGAAGGAATTAGTCAATCAAAAGAAGTATGATTACTTCGAAAGTGGTAGAGCGTTAGCAGTCTTACAACCATGAAGGGACCTCCTTTTAATGAAGACGAATGGACTCACTAATCACACTAAGACATTTCACATTTATTTACACAAGACCAACATAAAACATATAAACTAACAGTGGATGGAATGAGGGGATAAATGGTATTAAAGCTTACTGAGAGTTACTGAGTGACTGCAAGTTCCCAAAGTTCCTGAAAGTTCCTGAATACCAGCTCCTGACTCAAAGCACAACACAGTCCTGCCTCTTAAACCTTGCTCACACATATAGCCACCCTGCATCAGAATGATCAAAAGGAATAAGCATTACTTATGAGTTGGAAGTTCCTTGATGATGGTCCGGGACTGGAGAGATGGTGCGGGTCAGGCCTTGGAGTCCGGAACATGCAGGGACGACGAGAAGTTGAAAATGAAGCCGGCGTGGAGACAGCTGGGTGAGACGCTCAAGTCTCTGTCCCAAACTGTGCACCAAGGTCTGTGTTCAAGGGTCCACCTTTTATTGGGGGCGGCCTACAATGTGCGACTGTTTCAAATTCAGGTGAATCAGAATATCTTGTGATCCTACAGGTATTTTGTACAACTTATACCTCAACATTGAACATTGTTTCACTGTGTACTGTGTATATGGTTGAAATCACAATAAACCTACTTGACTTGTTATGTACATTGTTTCCTTTTGCGGTAGTGAAATTAAAGGCTAGCTGTAGCTAAGCTATATATTTGATGTGACCATAAAGTCATCCCATAAACCGTGGGACCTAATCACTCTTCAGAATACAATTACACATTTTCTTCACAGACTAACCCATGCCACACTCTAAACATGTGTTAAAAATTGTTTGACACAGGTGTGTAGACTTATTTTGATGTGTATTACACCTGCCTATTCTGAGATTTTAAAGAATTAACGCAAAATTACATAAACACAAATTAAGTACAAATTAAGTTATAGATAATGAATTTTATTAAGTAAATAATTGTTTTTTTCAGAGTATAAGTTTCACCAAAAACTATTATATAATTATTGTTGACTTTGGATTGCTATTTCTTGGTGGTGGACAACTCTCTACCTAACAGTGAGTAATGAGTCAAAACTCACAGACATCACCTCATCCTAGGACTACACACACTACCATAACACTATTTCAGTGCCATTGCTGTAATAAGAATGACACCCAACCACAGTAATACCAGGTGATGTTAATTTTCATAACCTTGACAGCTGTCCAACCTTTCCTCCTCAAGTAGTCGAGATAAACAAGACTGTCATGTCTGGTTCCATGGAAACATACTTAAAACCTTGGTGTTGTATATGATAAAGATTTAATCAAGGACTTTCAATTCAGAAAACACAAAATCGTCACAGAGGACGAAGACTCCGCGTACTCCAGCATAAACTAAACTAGGACTCTGCTGCAGAGACTTCAGTCCTTTCATCCTTTCATTTCAGTCCTGCACACAAACAGACAGAACACACTCCTTCTTCTCACAACACCAGGATAAAGACTGGGTGACCACACAAGGATTCTGAGGCACGGCTGGCAATATATATACACTAACATACTCTCACAGCCAATCACACCACAAGGACAATAATCTACTAACAAGAAAGACATTACGCGAACTCATAACAGGTGGACACGTCGTCAGGTGCCTAGCACCCCTGTAACCTAGACCGGATGAAACTCATGCCTCACACCTAGGCTGCTAGACCCCTAACGACCAGACACACACACACACTCACTCATACCGTCACACCCAGAGGCATAAATCTCCTAATACTCGGGCGAGGAGCTACTTCTGGGCGAGAAGTATCCCCGACCCTTCCCGAAGTCACATGAGGACAACTACGACGACCGGGGCGGGTTCCCAACCCCGGGGCCATCCTCCAGCGGGATTGGGGTTGGGAACCCGCCCCAGTCGTCGTAGTCCGGATAATTTCTACGGAAATCATCTATTAAATCTTGGCTTAATATTTCCATTGCTGGAACCCAGCTCCTCTCCTCTGGGCCATAACCCTCCCAGTCCACCAGGTACTATCTAAAAGTTGTTTCACCAAAAAAGCCGGGGCCACCTTGGTCTCGATCGCTGCAGGGAGCCCAGGCTCCACCTCCCCTCCATCCAACAGACCTGCTATAGCTGGCTTAAGGAGAGATGCATGAAAAACAGGACTTGCATGTTAGTGGCCAATTCAAGTTCATAAGAAATAGGATTTACTTGTTTAACTATTTTAAATGGCCCGAGATACTTAGGAGATAGCTTCTGTGATGGTAAATGCAATTTGAGGTCCCTAGTGGAGAGCCAGACTCTATCCCCAGCCTGAAACACTGGCGCCGCCCTCCGACACCGATCTGCAAATTGTTTGAATCGACCCACCGCTCTGCTGATGGATGTGTGTGCCCCTTCCCACACGCTCTGCCCTGCGATACCAGTTATCTACTTCTGGAACATCAGAAGCCTCTCCATCCCAGGGACAGAGCGGAGGTTGATGCCCAAGCACACACTCAAAGGGCGTTAGGCCGGTAGCAGAGTGAGTTCTGAGTACTCCGCCCAACCGAGGAACTCTGCCCAGTCATGCTGATGCCCATGTCAATACGCCCGGAGGAACTCCTGTACTGATCATTCAGCCTAACCATTAGACTCCGGATAGTATCCAGAAGTCAGACTGACATTGTAGGTAGGGGCATTATTTTACCACCAGGTAACTGACGGGAGGCCTTAGAGATGGCACAGATGGAACACGATCTTACTGCCTTCTCCACATCGGCTCGCAATGACGGCCACCAGTACCTTCGTCTGAGCACCCCTACAGTTCGGTGGATACCTGGATGCCCTGTCGCGGGGATGTTGTGAGCCCATGCTATGACTCTTTCGCGTAATGTGCTGGGCACATATTTCTTTCCCTCAGGGCAATTTGAAGGTATAGTACTTCTAGAATTTTGCTGCTCTATATCAGTAAGTATGTCCCAGTTGATTGAGGACAAATTGAGCACAGGTGGAATAATTGGTTCCAGCATTTCAGACGCTTCTGGTGCTGGAAAGCATTGGCATAATGCATCAGCTCTTTCATTTTTTGAGCCAGGGCGGTACGTTATGCTGTAGTTGAATCGGCTAAAAAACAGGGTCCACCGAACCTGTCTAGGGCACAGATGCTTCGCTTGCCGGATGTATTCCAAGTTCCGGTGGTCCATATATACGCTGTCCATACACGCAAAATAAACTGGGGACCTTGATCAGACAGAATGTCCTCCTGGATGCCAAAGGGCAAAAACGTGGTCTGAAAGAGCCCCTTGGCTACTTCTAAGGCAGTGGATAGGAACCGGACCCCCTTTAAAAATCGGTCTACCACCACCAGTACTACCATATACCCTTTTGATACCGGAAGGTCTGTCATGAAGTCTACAGCAATGTGTGACCACGGCCTCTGCGGTACCAGTATGGGCATTATTTTACCACCATGTAACTAACGGGAGGCCTTAGAGATGGCACAGATGGAACACGATCTTACTGCCTTCTCCAAAAAGGTATCTAGCCCCCTCCAACCAGTGGCGCCACTGCCAGCCGCTTTGACCAACAGCAGTTCACGGTTAGCAATGTCATAATTTCTCTCTGCGTCCGTCAGCTTCCTAGAGAAATAAGCGAAGGGATGAGAGGGAGAGGATGTGGGTACCTTACAGTGACCGCATTAAGCCCACGGTAATCTATGCAGGGTCTTAGGCCCCCCCCTTTCTTCTCTATGAAGAAGAAGCTGGCCGACGCAGGTGAGCAGAATTTACAGCCTGGCTAGTTACAACAAAGCCCATCTACTGTAACCAGCCCATCGGTCCACAACCAACAGCCATCCTTACTCGAGACCAAGGAACCAGGGAGTATAGCCTGAAACCATTAGCATCGCTAA
>JBBPCY010007387.1:0-15827 GCA_037974405.1 Brachyalestes nurse
CCCACCCATCAGACTCTATAACTCCTCCCACTGTCACACACCCACCCATCAGACTCTATAACTCCTCCCACTGTCACGCACACACCCACAATAATCTGCAAAATAACCAGATTCTGAAGAGAAGATGCAGAGATGTTTACAGTCTGTGTCTGTAAACTACAAAGTGTATCTGTCTGGTCAGTGGAGCTGATAAAATGGACTTGATGATACGAGGTATGTGGACTTGAAGTGTTTTTTGGAGGACAAAAGTAAAGGAAGGAGAATTTAATGTGCAAGATAAACATCAAAGAGGTTTCTAATGAGGTCTCTGGAACTCTGTATGCTACAATATACTGTGTCTACACAGTCTGTCTCAGGCCTGCAGTTTGCTGTAATGTCCTGTTGCATTTTTAGAATGACTCATCAACCCACAATCTTCATTCGATTGTATTTTGGCCAGTGATACTGTAGGGAGGAGCTGTAAGTGTTGAACTGCTGACACAAAAAATGAGGAACCAAACACACCAGGGTAGTGTGGAAATAAGGACACACACAGAAAGGTCAAAAAATAACTTCAAAACCGTGAGAAGTCGCTCCTCAAACTGAGTCTCAGGTTACAGTACTAAAGTCTCATCAAGAGACTCAAATAGAAACACACTTCTATAAGATGATGTCATAATTTAGGAACTATATATATATGTCCATAAATTAATATATTACCATCATCACATATAAAAATATTCCCTGAATATTTCTTCATCTTCTTTTTATGATGATGATGATTATTATACAGTCTTTCCTCTCATGTCTGTAGGAAGAGAGAGTAACACATTTCTTCCATCATGATGACTTTTAAGACAGTTGCTTTTGTCCACAGGTTTAACAACGTTGGAAATGTGTGAAAAGACAATGCCTCCAAAGACAAGAGGTTACAGTGGATGCAGGTAAATTGTCAGCCTTCCTTGATGCTACTGAAAACATGTTGCCTAGGACCTGCAGTACTAACCTCCTGTGATGCCACAACTTTAACTACATAAAAATCACCAGGTGATTTTCACTTAGGTGGAGCCAAAGGCAAACAAATAGCGCTGTTCATCCATGACAGCAGTTGTCGTTGTCATTATTATTATTATTATTATTATTATTATGATTATTATTATTGTATAATATAAGAGTCCCTGAATCTGATTATTGAGCAGAAACACAATCTCAGATACACTTTCCACCTTTAAACTGCTGCTTTTGCACATAGCTGGTCCGAAGATCTATAAAGTGAAAAACAAAATCATATTAAAGAACTAGACATTATGAAGGTGTACCTAGTGGGAGTAACTGAAGGCTGGTGGTCATTTTAAAGGATGTGTCTTTCAGTTCCAAGTCCCTCCATCGTCATCACTGTGTGACTCTGCTGCTGTTTAGAGAATGAATCTTCTATTTTGTGAAACGCAAGAAGAATCAAAGTACTACATGCTACACACACACACACCAGCTCCTGTTTCACTTGTGAGAACCTGCTTGTGTTTTTTAAGACCAGTAAACAGGTAAGTAATTGTGTGTGTGTTGAGAGAGTTATTGTTTACCCTATTTGTTGTGATGTTCCAGTAAAAAGAATACAGCAACTTTGTAATCAGTCAAATTATTCAAATGCTTTTGTGCTTGGAGTTTCTTTAAAATCTCTTTTAAAACAGCAACCATTGATCAAAACCCTGCACACAACCAACTTTCTACTTAACAACCGCTAGTGGCCACATGCCCACATGCCTTGTGTACAAAAACAGTACGAAAGGATTTTAGCTCATAAAATCAAACCAAAAGTTCAATAAGCAAAAACATCTCAACACATTCATATTTAACTTTAATGAAATCCCACCTAAACCTGAATTGCAGGAGCTGCTGCTTTTTGGCTATTTGTACATATCTACGAAAACAAAACAGATGACGGACGAGTGTTACTATTCATTCTAAAACATCACAAAAACATTTAAATCCTATATTTCAGCGCCAAAACATGTTTAACTCTCTGGGGAAGAGGAACACAATCTGAGACCGTAAAACACCATAATATGACTAAAGTGTCTGCACTTTATGGTCCAGTCAACCTGTTGAGTTTAAAACGAATGATGTTTCTGTGACAGTAAATCTATAATTGTGAGGTGTAAACACGACAAATAACAAACATGAATTTGACTTTATTGCAGGTGAAGAACGTATAAAATGTCTAAACACAGGACAAACACATGCACAGCCCCAAGGCCGTCCTGGTTACTCACGTGATCACGTGAGCAGACAGGTCAGAGTGCCCAAGCTATCAGAAGTGCCGCAGTGCCAACACCGAAGCCGCAAATCTTGAAACTAGCCTAGTGTGTTGCTTGTGAAATGTTATTTATTCAAACATTTTGTACTTTTCCTCCCCAGAAAATTGATGTTCTGTAGGTCCCAGTACCAAATAATTTGTACAGTATATTTATTGGAGTGACTCTGATAAGTTGATGTTTTATTTTAACATGAAGGGTGTAGGTCTGAGGACTGTCCTCTATTCTTGTTCACACTACAGCCCTCAGACATTTTAATCATATTTGGATTTTAATGAGGCATTTAGACATATAATAAAAATCACCAAAACGTCATACCAAAGTGGTTTGCAAGCAAATAATAACTACTAAAAATCAACTAAATTTCAAATATCAGTCATAAACAGTTAAAGGCATTTGAAAACAAATTAGTTTTGAGTTTCTGGAATATGTGAATGTCAAAGCAGATGTGTTTTCACTGGTGATAATCTGGGGGATTGACAATAAATGTCCCCAAGTAATAAGAGTTATATTGCTTGGGTTAGTTCTTATTTGTAATAAATTATGTAGAAAATCATTTTTAGAAAAAAATCAGATTGTGTTTAAAATTTTAATTGTACTTGAAATTTCAGATCGTGTATAAAATTTTTAAATTGTACTTACATTCAAAGACTTAGTTACTTTATTTGTACTTATTCCCTTTATTCTATGAAGAAAATTCCTGATTTTGATTTAAAATTTACTTGTCTAAAATGTCGGCACAGTCAAAGGAGCGGTTCAGGATACATTTCACTGCGTGTTGTATGACTATGCATGTGACAAATCTTGAATCTTAAATGTAGTTGTGAGCAGTGCTGAACTGGCCATCGGGCAAAAATACGCGTTTACAACACGTTTACCCCGTTTACAACACGTTTTGATCGATAATGAAATGCGTACTGTAACCTTTTAACCCGCCCGCCCGCACCCACGATATTTTAAAAATGTCTGCCCTAAAACACGGGTCGACCCGCGCATCACTGCCGGGCAGGTAATTTTGCCCCACCGCGGAATCTCGTCAGTCCCCCACCCCCCGTGCGAAGGTAAATTTGGGCCGGGCAGGTAATTTTAGGCCGCTGCGGAATCCCGTCAGCACCCTCCGAAAACATCACAAAGAGCTCAAAGTGTTGCCTTGGTATCCCAATTCACCAGATCTAAGTCCGATTTAGCAGACAAACTAATCTGATCCACGTAGGCCCCACATCACAATTTACAGGACTTAAAAGATCTGCCGTAATATGCAGATACCGCACCACACCATCAGAGGTCTTGTGGAGTCCATGTTTTGATGGTAAAGATCTATTCTGGCAGCTAAGGGGAGACTGAAGGGGGAAGTCATGTGTGTCTTTTAATATTTTATGTATTGTACATGTAATTTAATATATAAATCCAATACACTCTGTAAATAGAAAACTACAAAGTAATTGACGTTTGAATAAATGATCCAAAAATAAATTAACGTTTATCTTGTAGAGACGTTCAATATCATTGGAACTATCCTGAGGAGTTCATACAAGACACACAAAAGTAAAAGTACTTGGACAAATTTGGTGATCTCTTTGTTAAAAACATAATTTCCACTTGAAAAGACTCTCATCCAGGAAGACAGGTTCTTCATATCTGATGACAGGGGTTAATTCCCATGGAGTGAGGAGAAAAATGTCAGTGTTATTATTCCTCCTTCTCAGACATTCTTCAAGCCACTGGTAATATACACTTCACATTCACTTTTGTTATATACACATAATAGGAAAAGGTTTTCTGCTGATATAAAAAATCAGAGATTTCTTTAGTGAACAGAGAAGAAAAGGCATTATCAAGTTTTAATGCATTTTTTGGTGAATATAGTTTGAAGGGTAGTACTGCTGAGCCCATGCAGAACATTGGTTTTACTTCTCATATCAAAGTTACTTACTAAGTACTTTTCACAACAGCTTTTCACAACAGCACAACACCCAGTGGCTTTTCTCGGCTGTTGCCACAAAGTAGCTTCACAGAAGCAACCCAGTGTTGACAGTGGCAAACAAAAACTTCACTTGACCAGAGATAACCTTGAGAAGAACCAAGATTCATAGTTTGGTGTTAATTCAAGGTTTGATCAAGGGCCTTACAGTAAACAGTAAAGAATGAGGGAAGAAACATGAATTTTATGGTGGTAGAAGCATCCCTCCATTGCACAGATTATCTAAAGAGATAATGAGAACATGAGCCTGTGACAGCTATAGGGCTTGGGATTATTGAGTAGGGAAGGAACTCAGTAGAGTGCAAAGAGATTTCATCTAGCAGGAGCTAAGATAATGACAAAATACACAATGACTTGCATCTAACCAATACTTTCAGTCTCTTCAGCAGGGTGAATGAAAACACAGGTGAGCTTTTCTGTTTCCAAGCACAACAGGTGGGGATATAGAGCTGAACGTGAGGCAGTATTTCTCTGGGTGACCGGGGCAGGAATAGCTGAACTACGAGGAGGAATGAACTGCCTAAACTGATGAGAGAAGCACCTCTCTAGCTTCAAAAATCTGTTCATCTCATCTCCTAATGCACTCTCTGAATTACTGAATTACTCTCCTCTGGTTCTCACATTATTCTGAAACTTGAATGCCTCCTCATATTATGTCACTTGCCAAATAAATGGAATATAACGTATTGAATCACAAATTGATTGTTTATTTTTTATCATGCTACAGAAAAAACAACTGCACTACCAGAACGTCCGAGCACACCTGTGAAACCAAGCTCAGAGGTGACCTACAGGAACACAACAACTGCAGCAATGGCAGCTTCATCTGATGGAGAACATTCCAGCAAGACCTCAGTCAATGTGTGTGTCTGTGTGACTCTGCTGCTGATTGAATGATCACCTCTGATCTTCTACAAACTAATTTTCTGAATATGTAAGCAGGGTTTAATGCATATCTGTGTAATTAATAAATGTATTGCTTGTGTGGTATGATTTATTTTACATTTAAAAAAATTCTATCATGTTTCTACAATTCTAACCTTTACTTCTTACTTCTCAGCAGTGAGTAGTTAGTCATTACCTTAAAATTAATCTGTGACTTGCATGTGCGGTTATTTTTATTTTACCATACAGTGCTGTGACAAATCAGGCTCCCACCACTTCTCACATTACTTTGTTTTTGTTTCAGCACTGGTGGGATGGGGCTTAGGGTTGTGTATCTCTTTGGGTTAACAAAAAAGTCATCTAAAGAATTTTATTTGAAGTAGAACTAACTTCTCATATTGGATCTTCTACTTTAGACTCAGCTAATGTGAAAACTAATGTCAGGACTCTGCTTTGTCTCTCCATTTTTAATACAAAAGTTAAATGAAGACTTGCTCTTGGTTCTCAGGTGCAGTGGGGAAGTCTGATGTGGGGAGTTTTAACCTTTTCATAACTTTTTTGGTTACGAAATGCTGTAAATGCAGATGCCTGTTTCACAGCTGAGGAGTTTCAGTGATAGGATTGTTTTGATAAAAAAGATTTTTGACCACTCGCATCCATAGAGTTTTAATACTTGGCTCCAGCAGGACCAGACATCCTTTAAGTCTATGGATGCGAGTGGTCAAAAATCTTTTTTATGGTGGGACAGGATTTAAGGTTTTATGGTGGGACAGGATTTAAGGTTGAGCAACTCTTTGAGATAAAACTTCATCGGATGAACTTTAGTTGAAATACTTCTCGAGTTGGATGCTCTAGACTCTGCTAAGGTGAAATCTAATGTTGGGACTCTGCTTTGTCTCTCCTTTGGAGACTGGAAAACATGTGAATGCTGCTTATTCAAATAAAAGTTAAATTAAGTCTTGCTTTAAGTTTTCAGGGCAGTGGAGTGGTCTGATGCGGTCGGTTACTCAAGAAGAGGTCATCATACGTTCAGTTATGGCATAACTGATGATTGTTTAATTGGTTTGTTCGGATTGTAGAGTAGATTGTTTAAATGTTTCCTTTACTTTAACTACATTTTTATTATTATTATTAGTAGTAGTAGTAGTCCTATTTTCATGAGACAGATATATTAGTTAATGAGACTGATTAATTTCATTATTGAGATTATTGGTAAAAACAGCTAGTTCTACTCGTGAGTACCTACACTTGACCTCACTAGTGGGTGGAATTTGACTCACCTCAGTTGTGGAGAAACCTAACTAGACTGCTAAATAAACCTTAATCTACAAAATTTATTACCTCATCACATACAATCCAAAATACTGACTGACCTTTCATTGCTGGACCTCCAAGGATTATTTCATAGCAATATAAACGCACACCTCAATTTTTGTGTAATCGTGCTCTTGCTCGATTGGGGGGGGTTCATTTGCTCGATTCATAACATATCTTTGACCATTATGGTCTGTTACCACTACAATACGAATAGTCGCCACCGGGGATGGGGGGGTCTGTGTCTTGATCGGAGGGTACAGTACCCCTCAGTACACCCCATAATACGAACCATGCTGTAGACACTGTGTGGCTTTTCTGTTTGATTGTATCCACAACAGTCCCAGAGTAGCCTGGCCTTTCTAATAAAAAAAGGCTAAGACAGTGCACTCTCTACTTAGCCTGTCAATAAACAGTAATATCTGGAAACCTCGTGAAAAATTATATTCTATTAATATGAAAAAGACTCATGTTTCTAAAACTATGACTGATGTGCTGTAAATCTGTTTACAACTCTTATAGTCGTGATCATGAGTTTGTGCCATGTCCTGTTTAACTGATCCGTGTGAGATTTGCATAAGAGCTGTAAACTTAAATAAAATTTCAACATGAGTAAAAGATTTTCTATGAATTAATTTTCTAGATGTTTTATTACATTTTGTTCTGTTTTCTTATTAAATAGTTTTCTTTCACTTAATATTTATACATTTAAGGACCATTACCCCAGGTGCATTTCAGATTTTCTTTATGCTAGAATGACACCCCCAGTAAGACCGAGGTCTCATATTAACAGGTGAGGTGTAGAACATTGATGATCTCCTTACAGTGTCTCCTACTGAGGGGTGGGATATAGTGACCAACAAGTGAACAGCTAGCTCTTGAAGTTGATGTGGTGGAAGCAGGAAAAACGGGTGAACATAAGGATCTGAGAGCCAAACTGTGATGGTTAGAGAACATGGTAAGAGCACCTTCAAAACAGCAGGTTTAGTGGGGAGTTCGCAGTACACAGTGGTCAGTGCCTGTCAAAAGTGTTCCAAAGAAGGACAACCGGCGAACTGGCGACAGGGTCATGGACACCAAAGGTTCACTGATGGCCGTGGGGACTAAAGGCCAGCTCAGCAGTCCTGATCTCATAGAAGACCTGCTGTAGCACAAACTGCTGAAAAAGTTTAAGCTTCTCTGATAGAAAGTGGTCAGAACACACAATGCAGCGCCCCCTGCTGTCTATGGGTTGCATAGCTGCTGACCAGTCAGAATGTGAAAAATTATCCGTGCAATGTAATATATATAGCAAATACACTCTATAAAGAAACCATTTGAACAATAAATAAACTAATATTTATTGTATTATAAAACTACAAATAAAGAAAAAATGTATTAAATATTTGCTTTAAAAAACATTTAAAATAATCACAATAAGCCCCTCTCCCACCCACCAGAGAAACAGGAAATATCTGAAAGGAAGCAGAGAGGGCAGTTAAAACCACCTGACTGAAAAGAAGAGACCGAAACAGACACACCGAGGACGACGAGTTAAAGACTAACATCTCAGTCTGGATTCTGTGAACCACAGGACTAAGAACTTTCAGTCCAGGATGAAGATCTTCCTCATTTTCACCTTCTGCCTGATCTCAGGTCAGTTATTCTACTTTATTCTACTTTATTCTACTGACAGGACAGAAAGTGCAGTTATCTGTGTTTAACAGTTGTGTTTATACTGAAGACTGTGAGAGTATGAAAGTTTCCTTGAGGTTTTGGCATTTGTGAGATTAATAATTAATATATATATAATAATTAATAATTGTTGATCGGCAGGTCCAGTGTGGTGCTCTGATGTGTTTGGCTACTCTGGAGGAGCTGTTATTTTAGTCCCTGGTCTGAAGTGGGACTTAAATAATACCAGATATGTTTGCAAGGTGGAACCAAGCGGTTGCCAAAATATAATGAAGGATCAGACTCAAAGCAAGTCTGTTGAAGAGGGGAGATTCAGGATGTATGCAAATATGAATGGAGAGTTCTTAATGCTGATGAGAGAGCTGAGCCCACAGGATACTGCAGTGTACAGATTTGGTGTTGGACCCAAACAGAGAAAGGACATCAGCCTCACGGTTCAGAACGGTGAGAAATTTTAACCTCAGTGCAGAAATCTGTAGAATCTCCAGTCCAGACTTTGCTGCTGTGGCTGTTTCTGCAGTGTTACTACATTTTAACACAGCTGTGTTTCCAAACAGTGGATGCTGGATTGGGTCAATAAAGTGTCGGAGCGGCGCTCTATTGATCAGACAATTTGTAGCGAGGCTCTTTAAAAAAGACATATAAGACAATAACAGTATTGATAATATCAAAATCGAAAAGCAGTATCAGTATCAATATCAGTATTGGTTCAATCCTAAACGAATCCATCCCTTGTAAGTCAAATCTGAAGATCTCCTTCTGCTTAAAGAGCTTATGTTATCCGTTAATGTAGTCCTATGTTTCATGTGATTGACAGATACTTGTTGTGGGGCAAGAAAAAAAATGAAAGCATTTCTTGGAGAAACAGTTATTTTGAAATGTAACTATCCTGAGGAGTTCAAACAAAACTACAAGTCCTTTGAAAAGTTAGGTGATCCTGTTAAAAATATAATTTCCACTGGAACCGAATCTCAGAAAGTCCAGAAAGACAGATTCTCCATCTTTGACGACAGAAGGTCTACAGTTTTCAGTGTGAACATCAGTGATGTGAGAGAAGAAGATGGAGGCGTTTTTTCCTGTGGAGTGTGGAGAAAAAAGTCAGTGGGTTATTATTCCTACTTCTCAGACATTCATCTTCAAGTCACTGGTAAGATACAATTTATATTCACTTTTTGAAAGTTGTTATATATTCTTAATAGGAGCATCCTCACCATATTTTATTATCTTCATACATTTGAGCTGAATCTCATGTACAAGTTTCCAGTTGATATTACAGGGACAGAGGGGAGCATCTACAGATTTCTAATTATCTTTAGACAAGAGAGTACAGAGGGAGTTATCACATGTAACTTCAGTTTAGCTGTCTGACTTTTGTGCATATCATGTGATGGGCAGTACTGCTGAGCCCATGCAGAACACTGGTTTTAATTCTCCTTTTGTGCAAGACAAGTCAAATCAAAGTTACTAGCTAAGTACTTTTCACAGCGGTCATCGCTACAAAGCACCTTTGCAGAAGCAAACCAATGGCTTTTCATAGTCGTTGTCACAAGACAAATTAAACTGCTTTACTGGCCGTTGCCACAAAGTAGCTTTGTAGAAGGACTAACCTAGAGGCTTTTCACAAAGTAGTGTAGCAACACCAGATAGAACAATAAAGAAGCAGTTAGAGTTAATTCAAGGTCTGACCAAGGGCATTACAGTAAACAATAAAGAATGAGGGAAGAAAAGTAAAGTTTGCAGGTTAATCAAAGGAGTCTCACCACTGCACAGATTATCTAAATGGACATTGAGAACATGAGTCTGTGACGGCTATAGGGCAAGTATAGTATAGTGCAAAAAGGTTTCATGTAGCAGGATCTGAGATACAAACAAAATAAACAACGGCCTGCATCCAGCCAAAGCTTATAATCTCCTCAGCAGGGTGAGTGTGTGTTTCCAAGCACAACAGGGGGGGATATAGAGCTGAACATGAGGCAGCATTTCTCAGTGACAGGGGCAGGAATAACTGAACCAGGAGGAGGTGGAATGTGCTAAGCTGAGGAGAGAAGCACCTCTCTAGCTTCCAAAATCTGTTCATCTCCTCTCTTAATGAACTTTCTACTCTTACATAAAGATTTAGCAATTAGAACCTTCCTCTGGTTCTCACACTGTCGTGAAATTTCCTCGTCATATAAGTCGCTTTGGATACAAGCGTCTGCCAAATTAATGTAACGTAATGAATCAGAGTTTGATTGTTTCTTTTTTTAACATGCTAAAGAAAAAACAACTGCACTCCCAGAAATTCCGAGCACACCTGTGGAACCAACCTCAGAGGAGACCTACAGAAGCACAACAGCAGCAATAGCAGCTTTATCTGATGGAGAACATTCCAGTAAGATCTCAGTAATTTTTCATAACTTCCACTTTCATTCTCTATTCATGTTGAAGGTGTTCAGGCAGGACTCCAGGACTTAAGGCTCCAGGAGCTGGAACAGATTCACATATGTGCCTTTCTGTGAATGAGTGAGTGTTTGGCCTGTTCTCTCATTTTCAGGTTCCACTGCCATCATCACTGTGTGTGTCTGTGGAGCTCTGCTGTTGATTGGAGGATCAGCTCTGATCTTCTACAAACGAAGGAACCGCGCAATTTAGGGTATGCAAATAGGTAAATCACACAGCACACTTTAGTCCAACACTCAGAGGTTAATGATAAATGCTCCCTCTAGTGGACATAGGATGAGAATGCATGCATTTGTGTGTTTTTGATGTTCTCTGATTCCAGGCTGGTGGTGATGGTGAGGAAAGTGGTCCACCTGCAGACTGATCCAATATCAGTATGGGTCAAATCCATCAGAACCCATCAAGGAACCAATAGGAAAGGTTCTTCTTTGGAAATGTCCTTTGCCTCTTGTCTTATTGGTCCTACACTTGACTTTTTACTTTGGCAATCCGAGATATTTACATGCCATAGATTCAGCAAAATTAAAATAAAAACTTTTAAAAATCAGTCTGTTTACTCCATTTCCTTCTAGATCAGTCACAAAATTTGTTTATTTGTGCAGTGAAAACTTATTTTGCTGTATTTCCTGAGAAATTCAGAAATATTTAAGCAGGGTTCAAAGCATATCTGTATAAACAATAAATGTAGGTACTTTATTGCTTGTTTGTATGATTTATTTTACATTTCACATTTTCTTACTTTCGTGTATTTTACATTTCTAAATAATGTTTATTCCTATCACTGATCCTCAGGTGCAGAGGGGAGGTCTGATGTGGGGAGTTTCTGCCTAATTAATAACATTTTGGTTTGATATTAGTAATTTTAGCTCATAATCCTGATGACTCTTTCAGTACTGGTGCTGATATCTGACAGGACGTCGCTGTCCCTGGTGCTTAAATGCTGTAAGTGTGGATGCCCGTTTCACAGCTGAGGTAGATTTCGAGTAATGAGATCGTTTTGTCAAAAACATTTTTAACCATTAGCATCCATAGGTTTGAAGGATGTCTGGAGTGAGGAACAAAATATTAATGTGTCAAGAGATGTTTTATGTAGAAGTCTTTGTAGGGGGTTAATCTTCAAGACACAATTGAAGTCTAGGCAGAAAACGAACTTGGTTCGTTTCTGATATCTTCCCTGAAGGGAAATGCTGCCCACCCATTCAGCATGATCAGCTATCGTCACCTCAAACTCACTCCAGATTAGACCAACTATCACTGTGGTCTCCTGTTCACCTTTTCTAGACCAGTTTAACCACCATGGGCCACCTGCATGTGCTCCCACCCCCCCCAACAAAGGTATTACCACTCAGTTGGACTCCCAAAGAAATTGTTTCTCCTACTACTGTGAACTAGAGATTCCTGAGCTCTAGATCAGCTCAACTGCAATTAATCACTTGCACACTTCTGCCTCTCATTCTTAGTCTCCAAAGTGATGTTTTTTTTACTCTGTCTCACTATCAAATGTTGATCTTGGAGAGACAGTAAATATCCAATGTAACTATCCTGAGGAGTTCACACGAAACTACAAGTACTTCTACAAGTTTGTTAATCTTGAACTGGAACAAACTCTCAGGAAGTCCAGAAAGACAGGTTCTCCATCTTTGATGACAGAAGGTCTAGAGTTTTCAGAGTGAACATCAGTGATGTGAGAGAGTGGGGAAAAAAATCAGTGGGTTATATTTCCTACTTCTCAGACATTCATCTTCATGTCACTGGTAAGATACATTCACATTCACTTCTTTAAATTTATTATATACTCTAAATAGGAACATCCTCACCATATTTTTATTGTCTTTAAACATTTGAGCTGAATCTTATGAAATTTTCTGTTGATATTACAAGTAAACAGGGAGTGTCTACAGATTTTTCATTATCTTTAGAAAACGGACAACAGAAGGAGTTATCAGAGTTTTACTTGGCAGACACTGTAAGGGCCAAATGCTCTCCTAAAATAAAACACAATTAATATTGTATCTTAAGTAATGTTATTTGATATCAGTAATCCCCCGCTTTTCATGGGGCTTACGTTCCAAGAGCACCTGCATATAGTGAAAAATTGCATTGTTGTGTTTTGGTTTTAAAAAAAAAAAGCCTAAAAATGCCTACTTTTATAGTGCAAACCGTAAATATGACCCCAAACATGATCCCAGAACACTTTATTTTCATTTTAAACTCAGTTTAATGCATTATCCTTAAAGAAAATGTAATGTTAAACTCATATTTACCTTTTTCCATTTAATTTACAGTAATAAAAATGCAGGGCGAGAAACACTGAGAAACACTGAGAAGATCCAGGGGGGAGATACTGGTCTGGGGTGCCACAGACACTTAAAACGACAGCAGCAAGGAGAAATAAATCATCAGAATCAGAAAACTTTACTGATCTAGGAGGAAAATGCCTAAAAACCGTTAGTGTCAGCAGTGCACAGCGAGCTGAAATAAGTCTCTCTACCCACATGTTTAGACAGGGCACAGCTTACTAATATTACATAAACTGAGATAACTGTTGAAAATTGGGGAACAAATGTTTAAAACATGTTTAAAATACAAGACACGGAGCAGTCATGCACACGCACGTGCACTCTCTCTTGCCCACTCTCAGAAAGAATGTGTGTGTGACTGCACTCTTTCTCTCTCTCTCTCTCTCTCTCTCTCTCTCTCTTTCTTTCAGAGATCAGATACATTTTAATACAAGAACTCCCACTCTCAGAACACTTCTGCTGGCAAGTGCAGAATGTAGCCGTCTAGCTCCATAGAACTCCATTCATTTTCCATTGGGGGGTCGGATGGAAAGCTCTGTTGGCTGGATGTGGCCCGCTGGCCGCCAGTTGACGATCACTGCCATAAGGTGTATGCTGACTTTTGGGCATTTGTATTGTCCATCGTTTTTAGACATTCGTTTCGTTTAAAATCAAGAATATCATGGGGAATCTGTCTTCTCTTTGCTGCTGTACACCTCTGGGAAGACTTTACACTATATGGTTGGAACATTGCTTTGAGGATTTGATTGTGTTTAGCGACAATATCAGTGGTGGAGCTAGACTTTTATCCTTGGGGTGGCTAGAGAGTGACCAAAGCTATTTCAGGGGAACTATGACAATGAACTTGTTTCTCAAAGTCTCTAAATGTTGAAATGTACATACTAAGCACACAGGAGATGGTTTGTGTATAGAATTTCCAGTTTATTACCAATGTACAAAATGTACAACACAACTTTAACAATTTTTTTAACAAAAAAAACTATTACATTATTTTTAGAAAAATGGTGAAAATGCACAGTGTACCACTCACACTTTTTTGCTCACTCGCTCACTTACTCACACACAAAGTTACTGTACTCACACACTACTCACACAGTAAGGCCTCGTTCACACTGGCATCGGAATCTGGCATCGGCATTTTTCTGGCGTTCGTGGCGCCAGGTGAGCGAGGAGTGCAGATCGTTTTTCTGCTCATTGAAGTAAATCACAGTCACACGGGCGTTCAGCCCCAGCACTCTGTCGGTTGCACATTCGGGTGGCATCAAAGAAAATGCTGCAACGTTTTCGTGCCGTCAATTTCTGCCAAAATCCTGACAAACGTGAAGAAAACGGCAGTACTGCATTTATATAGCGTTCGGTTGACGTTCTGGAGGACTGAATCTGAGGTCTCTATTGAACCAAATCCTTTGAGTCCTAACTACACCATTATCTAAACTGTAAACTCCTTCACATAAATACATATTATAATCATTAAAACATCAATTACTACCATAAAAGTTGCATAACTTACAGTTTCTTTGCAACACCACACAAAATGAGGTACATCATACAAACCTACAATTCTACAAACTTCCTGCAAAGTTGAATCCTCCTAGTGGACTCTGTGTCAGTCAGAGCCGAAATTCCACAGCCAAAAACATGCAGCCGAATGTGAATCGCTCAAAGAGCGGGTCAGCACTAAAGCACAGATGCTGAGTCAGTGAGTCCGCTAGTTCCACAGCCAAATCTGAATCGATTTTTTATGTTCTTTTATGTTCTTTTTATGTCTTTGTGTTCCTGTTTCCTGATTAAAAATTCCATATACAGTATACCTGCACCTCATTTTTTCTACTTGAACCATAACATGATGCGTTGCTTAAGTGGTAAGCTATATTCTCAACCTCAAAATTGGTTTTAAATGCAATTTATGTCTGTGATTGTTCAGTTGTATGACAGACGAGAAGATTGAAGGAGGTTCAGATAGAACGACGTATTGGAAATAAAACGAACAGGAAAAAGTTCATTTTTGAGCTGGGAACTTCGTTCAAAATGTTTTATTTGAATGAACTGTATTTTGAACTAGTTCTTTTTCAGTGTGAACTGGCACAACACTGGGAGGGACTTAGCAGTCAATAGGCGTCACCAGAGCGGCTCAGGGCGTAACGGATTTCAAAATGCAACTGGCTACTTTCCACAATACTTGCGGTGCCGTGACATCAGTAGTGACGTCAATCATCTGGGGTGGCACCTGGGGGGTCCAAACAGATTTCAGGGGGGTCCAGTGCCACCTGACCCTCACCCACTCTGGCTCCGCCACTGCACAATAAAGGTCTGCATTCCCGCCGCTCTCCCGCGGGACCCGACCAGATTTTTTGCTACACCGGAATAAATTTACAAACAAAACGCGGTAGCGGTTGGTAACCTTGGTGTAATTTGGACGGCGTCCTTTCTGAACAGCATATCAGCGCTTTACTCAATCTTATCCGGCACCTGTATGGCCTGCGTTCATGAGCTCACATATTAAACGTGACTCTGTCCAGTACTAAACGTGACTCTGTCCAGTACTAAACGTGACTCTGTATTAACAGCATCTTGAAAAGAAAAATAAAAATAAAATAAATTGTTGTACAACTTAATTTTTTTGTTTTCCCTCTCTTTCGGTTTAAATGTGAGATTCTGGAAACAGATAAAAATTTAGCGGGGACGGTCGGGTCGGGAAGAAAATTATTCTAAGCGGGCAGCTTGTGAACAAAGAGTGAATATATAGCGGGAGCGGGTGGGTGCGGAATAAAACCTGCGGGAGCGGGACTAAAAAAACAGTCCCGCGCAGACCTCTACTGCACAACAACATTTGGTATGATTATGAATGAATAGAACATGGGGCATGGAATATATATATATATATATAGAGAGAGAGAGAGAGAGTACAGAGGAAGTTACAGACTTCAGTTTGGTCGATTGACA